>JZLH01S0266737.1:0-16187 GCA_001188425.1 Eucidaris tribuloides
GTGACATCACACCACTAAAAGAAACCCCACATACCATATCAGACACAACTGAAGCACATGAACTATTTTTTTTTTTCTATTGATCATCACTACACTAGAACATTCATTTTTTTTTTTTTTTCACAAGATTCACACACGCCAATCGGGATAGGCATCAGAATGAAGCTAAAATGATAAAAATGGATGAGGGCCAAAATTAATAACTCTGGGCATAAAAGATGACAGCCATGTTACACACAGACTTTACAGGTTTAGGGGGGTGGGTAATTTTTTGTATTTTGCAATTTTTTGCTTCATCAGCAATAAATAACCAGCAAGTACACACACAAAACACCATCTCATCAAATGACGACGGACACACACACACAGGACACAACCACATGATCTAAATATTTACCCTCTATAATACTGTACCAATTCCCAAACTTTAGTACACAGGTAGACAGCAATCAAAGCTAACAGAATCCAAACTAACACTTCCTTATCATACTCAGACGTCACAATGCACACACAGAAGCAAGGAACAGCAAAATCACAACAATAGTCTTTGTTCAATGCGTGTAATAATAATCAAACAGTAAGCCCACTGTGTCATGTCGTGTAAAGTATGGCACACAATGGTATCGGCATAGTCACTACAAACCACCGATCAAATTCACATTACCCAGAGAGAGAAAAAAAACTATACAGTAATTCGGAGACAATAGGTCGGCTGTACCAGTCCGCAGGGGCCGGCATCAACCCTAGGTATAGGTGTTGGACAGACACCACGACACACACAGTGAGCTTAGAGTATGACCAAAGTAGCATGTAACAGGAACACGATAGAGAGGGAGCCCCTACGGGCGGGGGGGCACAGAGCGAGGGGGGCTGCAGAGAAACTGTTTCATTCAAACCCGGGCACACACACACGGAACACACAGGGGGGGGGGGGCAACACACACAACGCTACCACAAAACAGTATTGTGTACACATGCGTGACCAAAACAACGGCGTTAAAGGGTGTGTTTTCATTTTTAGGCGCGGGCGGCACACGATCACAGCACCACGTCGTTAAGGTATCAAAACACAAAGGGCCGAGATTTTCCAAAAAAGGGTGGTTTTTAAGACCTGGCCAACGTGTTTGGCGTATGTTTTTTACCCCAACTTTTGTTATTTAAGCTTATATGTGCAGTACAAAACTTGTTAGGTTATATCTGGGACAACTTGTGTTAGGGGCCAAAATGTGTAAATGAAGCCGCGAAAAACTTTGTTCGGGGGTGTCTGGAAATAATTTGGTCCACGGCATGTGTACAGGCATTATATTTGACTGGCCCCCGCGGGCATTTCAAATCCCTCAGCTTTCGGCGAGTGAATGACTTCATTTACGTATTTATTTATTTATATAATATATTTATATATTTATTTATTGAATTTATTGATTTAGTTAGTTAGTTAGTTAGGTAAGTTAGTTAGTTAAGTTAGTTTATTCTTTCTACAGTCAATTTCTTATTTTTATTAGCTAGATAATTCAATTTAGTTATCTTGATATATTTGTTCCACGCTTGTAATTCATTCATTCAGTTTATTTTATTAACTTATTTTTTATCTCTATATTTATAGATGTTATTTTATTTATAATTCTATTCATTGTATATTTATCTAATTTATTATAATTTATTTTATTTATTTTGTGTAGTTATTGTTCTTTATATGTTAAATCTTTTATCGATTTATCTGGTGTCTTTATCCTTAATCTTTCATTCTAAATTTATGTATGAAAATGTCTATTCATCTGTTTGTCCTATTTACCTATTCATTTATTATCTATTCTCAATCTAATGTATTTATTTTATTGAAGCTTTTCCATTTATATTCCCATTCATTCACGTTATTTATGTTATTAATCTATTTATTTATTTGCTGATTTATTCTAGTATCTTAGTTATCTATTGTATATACTAATGTATCTATTTATGTATTTATTTGTCCCATTCATCTAATTATCTTGTTATCGTGTAATCTATTTTATCTTAACTTATCTATTTTATTTGTTTATTTATCTAATTTATTTAAACCAGTTTATTTGTCTATGTAATCAATTATCTTTTTCGTTTTTCATCTACTAAATGCTATAATTTATCATCTACTATGCTATCTCAATATACAAACTGTATTGATCTATTCTTTATTAATTATCTATTCATTTGACTTTATTTTCCCAGTGGCAGGAAAATGATATTCTTACTCTCGTCCACAGTGATATGTAACGAGGTCCCCCCCCCCCCCACCAAAAAAAGGGAATAATAATGATCATACATTTGTGAGAAACAATACAAATACAATACAAGGTCGGTGGAGAAGGGCGAGTCCTTCCTGACTCAGTTTGTACGGTGTAAGAGTCTCTTTGGTCCACACAACCCGTATAGATTTAAGTAAATAAATAGATAAATAAATAAATAAATAATATAGATAAAAAAGAATTATAAATATCTGAAAACGAGTGAAATAAGATAAATTAACTAAGATTATAAGATAAATGTAGATAAATAATAAATGAATGAAAAATAAATAATAAATATAATAAATAAATAAATAAATAAATATAATAAATAAATAAATAAATAAAGCGTAAAGAGATAAACAGATAAATAGATAAGTTAGAAATAAAAACATAAAGTTAGTAGTAGATACATTTTGACAATAAATATATAAATAGATAAGTCAGACAATTGACTATATAATGATAAAAATAACATAAAAATGAAATTGAAACAAATATAATAAAAGAAACAGATAAACAGATAAAAAATATAACGATTTCATAATCCGGTCAATGAATATGTAACGAGCAAAGAGGAAAAAAATAATTGATTAATACTTTTTTTAAAGATAAACAAGTACAAACGGTCCAAGGGGGGGGGGGGCGCTAACCCTCAAATCAATGTTTCAGATGATTTGGTGACGAACCCCAAAAATACATTATATAATGTGACTATTTGATAAATAAATGTATAGATAAAGATTAAATAGTAAAATATTAAATATATAAATGTGTTAAAAAGATAAATATGAAAATAACATATATAAATAGAGGGATAAAATAAATATATGGTACATATTTAGAGTGGGAGGATAAATTAAATGATAGATAATAAATAATGAATAAGGTAAAAGATAAACATATGAATAGCAAATTAAATAATAAATAGATAAGATGAAGGCAGATAAATTAGAAACGTATAAAAAATTAATTTTGTCTTTAAGCTGTTTATCCTTTTTATATATTATCTTGATCGTTTACCTACTATCTGATAATGTATTTATCTAATTCATGTCATTTCGTTTCAATTTATTCTATTTATCATTTAGCAATTTTATTTATTCTTATTCATTCATTCGTTCATTTACTATTTACAATTACAATTTATTTATCTATTCATCTATTTTATCTATCTCTATATTCTCAATTTATTTATTAATTATATATTTTTTAAATTGTTTAACTGTTCTATTTGATCTATACAACATTTTATTTTTTATTTATTTATTTATCCATCTATTATCTATAACATTGTATTTATTACATTTCAAAATTT
This sequence comes from Eucidaris tribuloides, assembly GCA_001188425.1. NCBI lineage: Eukaryota > Metazoa > Echinodermata > Echinoidea > Cidaroida > Cidaridae > Eucidaris > Eucidaris tribuloides. The sequence goes on from JZLH01S0266737.1 coordinate 3,580, forward strand.
TAGTCCTCTCTCTCCTATTATATATATACAATTTATTTACTTATTAATCTATCTTATTTATTTTTGACTATTCCATTGTTATAGTCTACTTTTAAGCATTAATTTTGAATTTGATATGTAATGACTTATCTACTCATCTGTTTTTATCTGATCTATCTATCCTAATTATTTATTTATTCAATTCTAATGGTGCGGTATTTACAGTCATGGACAAAAGTATCGGAATATATTTTTCTACCAAATGCATTTTTCCATTATATCAGGAAAAGTTTCCTTGGGCCCTGAAGTAGATGACATGGGAGGCGCCACAGGGGGGTCAGGGTTGGCGCCACCCACTGTATTTTGTTATTAAATGACGCGGAATTTTACTGTTTTTTCGAAACTAATCCCCTCTATTGGTGTTTGATTTGCTAGTTAAAACAAAAACGCGGAAAAAATGCTTTTGTCATCGTAGCCGCCTAGGGGCGCCGCCCTAGAAGTAAAACGTCATTTAAATCTGCTGGTTCTGGCATGGGTAATTAATCACTATTTTAAGAAATCTACACTTTAAAACGGCTATGCAAAGAAATTAAACCATTTCCAAACTTTTGTCAGGACTGTATTCATTGCACTATTATTATTTATTTATTTTATTATTTATTTTATTATGTATTTTATTCTATTTATTTTATTTAATTTATTTATTTAGCTTATTTATTTAATTTACTTATATATATTATATATATAATAAATATATAATATTTATTTATTTTATTTATTTATTTTATTTTATTTATTTATTATTTATTCAAGTAGATGTACATTTCATGTAATTTAAACGCGAAATCACTCTATATTCTTTGAACTCTGGGTATAGTCGCAAGGGCCCGTGACCCAGTGAGTGACGGCAGGAGTGGTGCGTTTCTACATGTAGCTTATCTGATTTGTCTATTCATGTTGTCTATTTGTTTACTTTTATTAATTTTAATATGTTTCTTTTTATCTATGTTTCTTTTTCATGCTGTTCATCGTACCAAAGAGACATCAACTTTATTTAGGGAGAGTTAGCCCCCTCCTCCCCTTCCCGACCTGTTTGTTGGTGTTCCAAAACAGTATTAATCAATTATTTTTTTTTCCTCTTTGGCTCCGATACCAGATCATGTAACAGGGGTATGAGAATCGTTATTTTTATTGGATCTGTTTACTTTTTATATATTTGTTCAATTTCATTTTTATGATTTATTATCCATTTATATAGTCCATTGCCTACTTATCTTATTTATATATTATTTGTCAATGTATCTACTTAACCTAACTTTAATGTTTTTATCTATCTCATCTATTATTCTGTTAGCCTCTTTAATCTCTATTTATTTATTTATTTATTTATTTAGTTATTTTTTATAGTTTATCTTTATACATTATACTCTATCTAGTAATTATTTATTCACGCGTTCAGATGTTTATATATCTTTTTTTTCTATATATTTATTTAAATTTCATTTAATTTCTATTATTTACTTAATCTATAACGGGGTTCGTGGAACCAAGAGCTCCTTACAACCGTACAAACTGACTCAGGAAGAACTCGCCCTCGCCGCACGACCGCTTGGTATGTATTTGTACTGTTTTTTTTTCTCCACGGAAGATATAAGCAAATGGATAGATAAAAGAATAATGAATAGATCAAAATAAATTTATATATATTATTGTATATGTAATATGAATATGTATAATGAGATAGATAGATAAGATAAAAGATTAGTAGAGTGAAAGAAGAAAAAGATAAATGATCATAGACAAAATAAATAGTTAAATAAATAGATAAATAAACAAATTAAATATATAGATAAGTAAATAAATAGATACAGAGATAAAAAGATAATGATGAATGGACAAATAAATACATAATAGATAGATAAATATGTAATATAGATAAATAAGTAATTAGATAAAATAAGCGATAAATGAATAGATAAATTGCATTAATAAGTGAATGAATGGATAATTAATAGATAAATAAATACGATAGATTCCAATCATAAAATTAAATAATAGATATGAAAAAGACGAAACAGAAGACATATTCCATACATAATTAAAAAATGATTTGAATGAATGTATAAATAAATAAATAAATAGATAAGTAGAATAAAATATACAAAGATAATTCGATAAAAAGATTAACATAAGACAAATAGATAGATAGATAAGAATACAAATAAATGAATAGAATATAAATAAATAAGTCTATAAATATTTAAATAAATAAATAAGTTAATGAATATATTAATAAATGAATTAAACTAGGTGAACAAATATAAGAAATTGATATGAAAATAACTAACTAACTAACTAACCCACTAAATAACCAACTAACAAACTACTTAACTAACTAACTAAATCAATCAATCAATCAATCAATCAATCAATCAATCAATCAATCAATCAATCAATCAATCAATAGATAAATAAATAAATAAATGAATAAATAAACACGTAAATAAGTCATCACTCGCAGAAAGCTGAGGGATTGGAATGAAACAGTCTCTGCAGCCTCCCCCCCCCCTCCCCCATGTCCCCAACGTGCAGACACTGAACTTTAACAGTGCGTGCAGCACTCCTAGGTCACCGGGCCCCTGGACTATTCGAGTTCGAAAAAGTAGTGATTTCGGTTTAAATTACGTGTATACTAAGCCCAGATACCATGTGTGCCATACTATACACGAATTGTACACAGTCGGCTCACTGTTTGCATTTATTATACGCGCATTGAACAAAGACTAACTATTTCCCTTTCTCGATGACGTTAGTATTGAAGGGAAGTTTGATTGTATTTAACTATCCTCACCCCTTTAGTAGGGGGGCCAATGTAAAATTTTGTGAAGTTAATTATTGGCAACATGTATTAACGTATTCTACTTGGTCTGACGATTCAGAAAAACCATGTTGCCATTTTTTAGTTCAAAGTGGTCAAACGTCGACCAAAGTATGTCAACCTTGGTATCAAAATGTGGCAAACTTCACACTGAGCAAGTACAGTGACATTTATGTTGTTATTTGACCTTTCGTGTTTTTTTTATTTGCAAAAAACCTAATTACAGATGTTAATTTGCATAAATTTGCTTTTATTCAGACTAGTCCAATCTAGAGACCACGGAACCATCTTTTGTATTTTTTTTACGGATTCTAGTAAATCTGAGGGTGCTGATTCTAAATTTGATAAGTGCCAGACTAAAAACATTGATCGTTTTTGGAAAAACACAAAAATCCAAAATGGCCGCCAAAACTATTAAAAAGGGGACTATGGTCACATTAGCATACACATTTCAGTCATTATTTTCAACGTATACACAGTGTGCTTATTCCAAATCCGATTGATGTCAGATGCGAAACCTTCAACGTTTTTGTAAAACAGCACAAAATCAAAATGGCTGCTGAAACCACTAAAAAGTCTGCGAAAGTCCCATTACCGTCCAAATTTCTGTCATCTTTTTCAATGTATATGTTTAATTTTGATGGATTCTAGTCAATTTATCAGTGCTGATTCCAAATCAGGTGGGTGCCGAACAAAAAACCTCGGGTGTTTTTGTAGAAACGCCAAAATTCATAATGGTTGCCTAAACCCTGATAAAACCCGATATATTGGCCCCTATTAAAGTACATGTTTAAATCAAATTTTGGACATATTAACTTTTTTTTGATGGAATCTAATAAATTGAGAGTGTTGCCTCAAATCAGAAGGAAGTCAGAAGAAGAAAAAATGAGCAGTTTTGACACTCTATATGTTGAAAACGATGACTTAAATGCGTACGGTAATAAGAGCCTTTTTAAGGGTTTTAGCAGCCATTTTGATATTTGTGTTTCTACAAAAACACTCGATATTTTGAGTCTGGCACTCATCAGATTTGGATTCAGCACCCTTAAATTGACTAGAATCCGTCAAAATAATTACAAAAGATGGTTCCGTGGTCTCTAGATTGGACTAGTCTGAATACAGGCAAACTTATGCAAATCAATGTCTGTCATTAGGCTTTTTTGCAAATAACAAAAAAACGAAAGGTCAATTAACAAAATAAATGCGACTATGCTTGCCCCTTGTGAAATTTGCCACATTTTGATACGAAGGTCGATATACTTTGGACGATGTTTGACCACTTTAAACTTTGACCTTGTGTCAAGGTCACCAAAGGTCAACAAAAAAATGGCAACATGGTTTTTCTGAATCGTCAGACCCAGTCAGTCAGTCAGCAGTGCATCAAAAATCCCTTCCTTTTATGAAGGGCGTATTCATGGGTGAACGCGCTGTGCATATATAATGAGCGGGGACACATCATTTTGAAACTCCAAATAAACTTAGAAAATCAATTCTAATAGTTTAGTGTGATACATCACTGTACAGGAGATATTTCAAGCTTTTCAGCAATATCTTTTAATTTGACATTTATATTGTTTTCAAATGTGTGAATGAAGGTTCAAATTTGATGTTAAAATTGAAATTTTATGCAATTTCAACGTTAAAAGTCGCAGTTAAATTATTTTGCAATCTCACTAATTTACAACCCAGGGTAAAGAGCAAGCAATTCATTCTTTTCTTTGTATGTTGTTAGTTTTGCTATTCATGTTGTATACCAGTCCAGGATCCAGCAAAGTGCAAATGAGTAGCATAAAGCCACTCAGTAAAAATATTCAGAAAGTAATTTCAATTGGATCTGTGGTTTTTCCTGCTAAACTGTGATTGGCCCAAGAGAGGAATACAAAACAGCCTTCACTGCAATGACTGGGCAACAGGTTTTACATAAAGGTCATTCGCAGTGCGTGTCTTGTTTTGAATTACCCCCGCCACTGTTTGGGGTCAGCCAATCACATACCAGGGATGCAGAAATCCATGTCAATTTTGCATCTTGCTGATATTTTGCTGGATCCTGACTGGTAATACAACATAAATAGCAAAACAAATGTCATAGACAGAAAGGTGAATAGTTTGTCTTTTTTACAATGAATGTAAAATGAAGGAAGATGGCAACCAGATTTAGCTTTCTTTTGGAGTTTGACATAAACAAGAAAAGAATAAATTCCATGTTTTTTAGCATCTTTTTGACCTCAAAAGTTTTATAATCTTATCATAGATCAAATTAAATAACATATAGATGTAAACTTTTGGAAGTAATCTGCTATGTTGTCATTTTAATTTCTTATTAATTGAAACCAACTGTGATCATGAAATTTATGTAATTTCAAAAGAAGTGTCTCAGTCATTAAGTTATGGAAAGTGCAACAGAGAAGTTTTTTTGGGGTGGTTCCGTTCGGTGCCCCATTAAGCCTCATTTGCATACACACTGCTGACTGACTGCAGTAGAATACGTTTATACATGTTGCCAACAATTAACATGAACTTTATAAAATCACTATTTCTATGACATAGGCACCTCCACTACTTACAAAGCACACTAAGCACAGATCATGACTGCATGCAATACTTCTTGATATCTTTATTAGCAAGAAAAAGGTGAAGAAGCACAAACCTCATTCGACGCTGGACTGTCTTACATGAAACCCCAAGAATTGATCCAATTTCAATAGTTGAAAACCCACACTCGCACAAGAACTTGAGTTGCTCCCTTGAGATGGAATATTTGGGTGCACCTCTATTTCCCTTAATTAACTGGGCAGCATAGGCAGTAGTTTCTGCATGTGGAGAGACACAAATTAGTGGTAATAGAACAAAATAAATGATTTAGTTGTTGACACTACAACAATTATTAGTGATAGGATAGAAAATAAGTGTAAGCCCAGTTAGCCTCAAAATTACCTAAGCCAAGAAAATCGGGAAGCCGTGACTGTTGGAACTGTCTCTTATTCATGCAACATTTCTTCTGATAACATCATTGAAAAAAATGACAAAAGAAAGACTGCATTTTTGTGTGTATTCATATCTATATCTAGGTGACCACCAGAAAAGTTTGAGACAAAAGTACTGGAAGTCTCAAAACATATATTATTTCAGGAAATTACATGTACTTTGCAGAAAATTACTTTTTACATGGAGTATTATCTTCTCAGGTTTCAATACATTTCCAATTTACCTCTACAAATGTTAAACAGGGCCTTTACGCAAGATGTCAAAATTCAATAATTCTAAAGAGTTATTTTTGTGGCTTGTGTGAGCATATTATGTACAACACACTTATTCTACAAAGTTTCACACATTTGTAATCATGTATCTGTTCCATATATATTCATTGTGGTATGTAAGGAAAAATTCTATCACTTGGAAGACTTTAAAATGTCAGATATCATCATTTTCAGACATCTAGGGCCTATTACCTCACTCAGAAACTCTGAATCAAGTTCATCGGTACCTCACTAGTCACTACCAAGGTTCCCACAGAAATTTGAAAACAGATTTCCATGACTTTTCCATGACTTTCTTTCTGGCACGGTTTCCAAAATCAGACACGTTATGATGGCCTCCACCTCCCCTCACAGCCATTCGTTCCACCCACTATCTTACTACAGGGTTCCCACAGAAATTTGAAAAAGATTTCCATGACTTTTCCATGACTCTTCCAAAATTTTCCAAATTCCCTGACTTTCCATGACCACCAATTTTTCCAGGAGTTTGCAGGATTTTCCATGACTGTGGGAACTCTGCACTACATACATACATTGTAGGCCTACTTGACCCAAGTACAAATTTGATATCATATTTGAGTACATGTGCTAACGAGCCCCAATAAGATTGATTGGACAGATGAACAATCTGGGAATATGATGCCTCCGGCACTTTCAGTATGGAGACAGAAGAAAATGCTATGAAATTTATTTCTAATGCCAAGTGATCAACATTTTACAAGTAGTACATTTTAACCTTCAGCTCAAGTGACAAAGGGAAGTATTTGGTGTTTTGTATTTGGAAAAAAAAATTACCATTCCCTGGTGTATGTCCAATAGCACCCTCTTGAATAGCAGCAAGTGTTTCATCCAAACTAGTTAAGAGATTGTTGGCTACTTCTTCCGTTATGAGATTTCCTGACCGTTGAATCGATGTCCGGACAGCTTCCAGCCTAGAACAAACATAAAAAATTTAGTAGATACTTTCACAAGACCATGACGTCATAGGACATCAAGTCACCAACATTTTTTTACTGCTAAACACAACACAAGTAACCCCCATTACAAAATAAAATACTTTTTAACTCAAAGTGGTTCCCGAACCACGAGTCTTGCCTGATTTAGGTCAGAAGCATAATCAGGGTACCTAATCACACTTTTCACACTTTAAACTGCCATAACTTCCTAAAAAATTTACCAATTGACTTGCAACTTTTCAGGTATTATCATAGACTCCACTTATCAAGAAAATTAGTAACTTGATATTTTCTCTGCGTTAAACCTTAATTTACAGAAAACGCTGGAAAACCCATGTAATGCGTCAAAAAAATGCTTTTGCGATTTGAGTAAAATTTGGTGTAGAAGCGTAGATTTACAGACTAACCCCACGTTTGGTATCGAATTGCTGGTCTTTTCATTGCCATTCCATTGGTGCAATCATAAACAGTGCTACTGTCTTATAGAGAAAGTTATGAGGCCAGACACCACCTTCAGGGTAGCCATTCATAAAGCTAAAAGTTTTCTATCTGTTGTGAGAAAAAGTTCATACTCTGCAAGTTGGTATCGTATGCAAAGGTTTTCAAAATGTTGAAAAGTTTATGAGAAGTGAATTATTTTCAAATGCTGAGGAAAAAATTGATCAAAGGTTCTGTGAAAATTTTGGTGAATTTGAGAAATGATAACTTTATTTGTAAACTCTTTACTTTTTGCTGAGGAAAAAAAAGTCGACGTAGTGTCACTTATAGGGCATCAGTTCGGTGGCATATTTAGGGTGCATGAATTGCCCCCTTGCATCCATCAATTTGCTTGCCCCTTTTCAATCTGTTCCACTTGTTCAACTTTTAACCTCCATATAATTTGGAAGTTGTTAAAGGAGTCCACCCAAGGCCCAAAACTGAATGTGTAACTTACCTACAGTACAACTGCTAACATGGAAAGCCATGTGTGGGACTATACATGTGGTTGTTTTGTAAAATTTTGTAAAAATACCATATCTTCAAAAGTTTCGGCCCAAACAACTTAAAACTTCATAGTAATTATCAGCATGTATGTTATCAATTCCTGAACATGTCAACTCTTGGCACCTTACCAGAAAAAATATGACATATTATATGAAAATAGTTTAATTTGCATTTAAAACAATACACACAAAAATAGGCATTTCCTTTACTTGGAATTTAAGTGTAATTTACAACCACTTCCAATTATCTATTGAACACCACATTTTGCAAACTTAAGGATGTGCTCAATGAAAAGATTCACAAGCAGTTTGAGACAAAAAAACTAATGTAGTTTTTTTTAATGATTTTTTTTAAAGGCCAACTGTCATGACAAGATGAACAAGAGCCCCGGGGGCACGATGCTCACCTGAGGTCTCGCAAACTCTCTATGGTACCCATAGAAAACACATCAGTTATACGTATAGTTTTGGCCCTTGGAGCCTGATATCCAGGCACCAACATAGCCAAATGAACCAGTTGAAAAAATTTGCATCCCCTTGCCATATAGCTGATTTTGCCCAGTTAAATTAAATTCTAGCGTCCGTTTTTATAAAAACAAGGCACGACATAGTATCTTAACATTTGACCTTTGACCTACTTATGTGACCTTGCCCACCAAATAACATTGAGGTCCCTGTTAGTGTTATGCATCTACCATCCAAGTTTGGTTACAAATGGGCTTTGGTTAGAGCAGTCTACCTAGTTGTGGGCCTTATGGGCCCGGCCTCCCAGCTTCACCCCCCTCCCCCCCCGGGGGGGGGGGGGGTGGTTACCATTCCACAAACCCTCTTTCCCCTCCCCTGAGGATCATTCCCACCAAGTTTGGTTTAAATCCATTGATGTGTACAGGGGGATTCCCCATGTTTGAAATATTTTTCATGTAACTGGACTCATCTTGATCACCAATACTGTGGAAATCACGGGGCAGAGAAGGTTTGTTTTTGTTTTCTCGGTGTGAACACGTCCATTATATCCAAAGTCCTTTTGGGAAAAGATGGAGCAAAGGATTTAAGCTTTAATTTGATACCAAATTCAAGGCCACTTTTACCCAGGATAAACATTCTAAAAGGTTGAAAAGGTGAGATTTGACGACAAAAGTATGACCATTTATTGACTTGTGCACACAGCAATGGGATTGTGCATTAAACATTATGTATAGTAGGGGGCCCGCACCTCGCCAGGGGCCCGAATACCGCCACCCCGCGTAAAATGGAATAGAAGCGCGCTTAACAAACAATACGCGTTGCGCTGTGTGCAGTACGCTAAACACTTGCCATGATATTCCCAAACCACGCAAAATTAAACAAAACAGGGAATTTTGGATTGAAAATCATAAAATTAGCAGAAACGCGTGTTACAGCTATGTGTTGATGTTTTTACATAGAGATCAGTGTAATCTCCGCACGCGTCCTCAACGTGCATTTTCTATGGCGGAGCGGGGTGGCGAGGTGCGGGCCCCATTTCCAACGCACAAGTAAATGATATCGTTCGCGTTTGACGGCGATAGCTACAAAGCAATCACATCAATCACTGAACTTTTTACTCTGTTGGAGTCTTCAGCATTTTCTCTTTATGTATTGTGAGTATAATTTCATAAAATTTGGATGACGAACTGAGTGTAAAATATGCAAAAAACATTAACCATGGCGAGGTGCGGGACACCCGACTATATACACCTATCGCAAGAAAACTGTGATAGGCATTCAGACACCCTACTATGGTATGGGGCTATAGCACCCGTAGAACTATGGGGTAATACAGTGCAAAAGACGCTGTATATAGCCCCATAGCTCGGCAACCGTAGCCAGACAATCTCCCTGTACAATGCGGGACACCCTCGCCGGTCATCCACAGCGCATGGCAGAAATCGCACCCGCACCCCGTTGATACCAATGCTTGAATTAGCGCGCACGGCACGTGTGTCCGTCAACCAAGCAAAAGTCGCCTGAAGGTTGTCCACCCAGATTTCACTGACTGGCGACTGTATCGGTAAGTTGAAATTCAAATTTTAAATTCAAAATCAAACTTTTGAAAGGACTTTTTCATTGAAATGTAAGATTACGGCTTTTGCACAGCACATATTTTTTTTTAATTTCACAAAATTCATGTCTTGCAGCAAACAGCGGTCCAAACCACCGCTACCTCGAGCGATCGTAAAGTCGACAGACTTCACTACGGGTCGCTCCCAAGCGTGGGCTATAGCCTATACAGCATCTTCTGCACTGTAGGCCTATACCCCATAGAACTTCTACGGGTGCGAAGACCGTCGTATACAAACCATCGGCATCGCTGACCACATCACGTCATCTTTTTAGGCCAATATTTTCATCAAATTAGCACGGATTGGAGAGACCTACGTTAATATTGTGAGAACATATCTGCATGTCAACAGGGTCAAAACTGATTTTGAACGGTATTTCGAACTTATTGCCTACTTCTACATTGGCCAGTCCCGTAATTCGTAAAGTACAGGTTTGCCATTTTCTGTGTCATACCTGCATATAAGAACACCGAAGAAAGGACATCCATAAGTGTGGAGCTATCCCCACCATGTACCATGTGGTGAAGTCTTGACTTGAGTCAGTAACGTTAGACCCCATTCATTCAGTAACAACGAACTTAACTCTCGTTATCTTAGTCTACGTTCTACTTCTTGAGCTTTACTCGTTTGCTTACCTTCCGAGTACAAAACGTGTAGTTTCACGACTCAAATTGTCTGTGGACATAAGTCTAGTACATTCTCTGATGATTGTACGGCACCTCCTGAGATGTTGTTCAGCTGCTGCCATCTTGAATTGAATGGATGTGCAGCATGAATCTGTCGATGCAGCGCAGCATGCAGGTCGCGCCGATTCGGCCGGACCGGTACTATCGATCTATGTGGTGCGTGCTTGTTGTTGTTGTTTGGTTTGTGGCGTGTTCATTCATGGATGAATATTTGCGCCAAAACTTTTTAGATATTCTAATAATTGCAAGCGTGCCATGCATGCAAGCCGCTGATTTTGTCGGGATCATGACCTGTCAGGTGCGCGTGCGCACACGTACATCTGCCACGTCTAAACTCACCACCACCAACAACAACGATTATGGCGATGGCAAATTTGCAAGCGCCGCCGCCGCGGATGCCAATTGAAAAGACACAATCATGACAGAAATCGAATTTATAACGTTATACTGATTGATAAATTCATCGAGTTTAAAAAATAACGCTGCATCCTGAAATTACATTTCAGAAAATCTAGCAAAGTTTGATGCGTAATGCTACTTTTACACCTAGACTAATTTTAAACATTGAACGTTCCAGCTTTTCGCAGTAATAAGACATTCACTGTGATTGGTCAGGATCGATAAACGATTTTCGGAACGGTACTGCGCACACGTATGCAATTGCATACGCACGCAATTGCATACGTACGGACAAACACGTACGTACACAAAGGACGTACGTATGCAATCGCGTACGTACGGAATGTACTCAAATCGGGCGCTCTGATTGGTTGAATTGAGCGTACGTACGCTCGAATTGAGAGTACGTACTCTCAGAGCGTACGTACGCTTGATGACGTTTCTGTCCAGGAGGGCGTTCCATAGTTGCTTGCCCTTTCACGTACGTTGTGAGCGCTAGCCGAGCGAGCCATGCCAGTACACGTTTGTGCATACCGTAAACGGCGTAATATACATGTACGTAAGTTAGCAATGCATGCAACGATCATCACACTTTCGCAGGAAAAATAGATTGCCGCATGCACGCAGATTGCATTATCGTGCATGCACAATGCACAGCCAGCTAGCTACATAAGCATGCAAGCACATACGAGTACTAGTAGTCTGCGTACGTGAGTGCTAGCTGGAAGTACCGTATGCAGTGGGCGGAGCCATGCAGCAGGGAACAGCCGCCGAATCATGAGCCGAACTGTATTTCGGCATACCTAGATTGAGAATCGACATTCTTCGGGCACTCGGAACATGGCATTTGCGTAACCGGTGAAATTATCGAATAACATTGCCGTCAATGGACAACACGTAACTGTCCGCTCATGCGCTTACATGGAATAACGCCCTCTTGAGCGCCGGGTCTGATTCCCTTTAATATGCCCTTCTCTACTTTTACTTCAGTTCCTTTTCCTTCTTTTCCTCCAACCTCTTTGTCCTCCTCTTTTTCTCATTTTTCTTCTTTTTCTTCTCATTCTTTGTCTTTGTATTGTTATAGTTGTATTTCTTCTTCTTCCTCATCTTCTTCTCCTCCTCCTTTTTCTTCTTCTCCTCCTTCTTCTTCTTCTTCTTCTTCTTCTCCTCCACCACCTCCTTTTTCTTAGCAACCTAATATTTCCACGCCTCCTCATCTTCTTCATCTTCTTTGTATTCGTTGCCGATCTCAATAGTATGTGAACTAATCGATTTTACCTTTATAAAATGTGGTTGCTTAACTCTTTTTTTCATTTTATTTTATTTCATGTCCTTGTATACAGACTGCTTCAAGAGGCCTTGTCAGAATGGTGGAAGTTGCGAGGAAAC
>JZLH01S0266782.1:10668-40855 GCA_001188425.1 Eucidaris tribuloides
ATAGATACCGTAAACAAAGTTTGATAAGACACGAGATTGCCTGATTTTTGCCGTTTGATTCCCTTTTCGATGTACACAGTTAACATCGCTGCCGACCGTGAAAAAAACAACAATTTTAGTCGGTTTTCCCCGCGCATGGTGTACACCTTTATATGAAGTGGCGTCCCCGTCCAACCTGGGGGGGGGGGGGGCAAAACCTACCAGCCACAAATTGTAATTTTGCCGCGGTAGAGCAGCAGAAACTTTCACATTTAATTACCACGCAATGAAAATATCCCCCCCTTTCCTCCAATGGATGATGGTACCTGCGTGATATGGTCAATTTTTGTGATGTGCTTTGAATTGTTTTTAGCGGCGAATAGGCGGGTGGGGGAGGAGCATGAATGGCCACTAGAGTCCTTCTGGCTACGTCGGGTGCGTAGGCGGGGTAGGGGGAGTTGTTTTTAGATTACGCCTTGCTCATCTTTACGAATATAACACCACCTACACAATACCCTAACGTTATCACAGAATTCCACGTGCCGCCCTCTACGATAATAAGTATTATACCTATTGATGGCTTTGAAGTTGATTGAATATTTTGACCGCAACTATCGATACGGCTATCCAAAGCAGTTGTATTGATCGACGCAGCTATCTAGTCTGTCCAGTGGACGTACTGTATTACACGACAGTTTTTAATTGACGACAGTCTTAATCTAATGATGTCTATTTACTTGATGATAATATTTAGTTGATGCATAGCTTTAATTGGATGATAAGCTTTTGAGTTATGACATTGTGATGAGCTGATTGCGATTTTTAATTTGATAAGATTTTTTATTGTGGCAGTTTTTTACTTTTGTTTTATTGGCAGTGTGTTAGTTGATAGGGTGATAAATATAGGTTGGCAGTTTTAAAATTGATAAAATATCTATTAGTTGATTGAGCTTTAAGTTTGTGCAAAATATATAGCTGATACAAGTTTACGTGAAAGAAAGTTGCATCGATTAAAAGTTAACATAGTTAAAAAAATGATAGTGGGTTTAGAGTACGTCAATGAAAAGTTGTATCTATTAAAGTTAACATCATTTAAAGGATGAATGTGCGTTTTAGAAAGTTACGTGAAATGAAAAAGTGGCATCGAATTAAAGTTATCTTTAAAAAAGAATGATGTGCGTTTAGGAAGCTACGGCAATGAAAGTTAGGGGCATCGATTAAAAAGTTAACATCATTAAAAGGGTGACGAGTTGAAGCTACTCGATCAAGAAAGTTGTCATGATTAAAAAAAGTGCATTTCACTTGAATTACAAAAAAAAGGAGATATGTTTTATGATGAAGATGTAATTTGCCGTATCGGCGCTCCGTTGCGCGCCAAGAACGCGCAACACAGTTAGCATCGGTAAGAAATGAGTTGAGGGTGGTGTTGGATACAATTGATGATTGCATTAAATCGACGTCATATGAATTTTGGTTTAAGACTTATTAATTTAAGTCATCGTAGTGAATATGCACCATCATTAACATTGTCCGACGTAAATTATTTGGTGACGGCGTTCCATAGTTTTATCGCCCGGCTTACGGGCGTTTTATGGTACTCACGTCGCGTGTCCGTTCTGTCTTGTCCGTCTGTCGTAACTTTTCCTTGTAAGCATACTTCAGTTTAAATTACCTAGTATATATTTGGTTGTGTATGTATCTAAGCATGTTATCCAGGAAGCCTATTTTGATTTGAGGTCGAAGCCGGTCAAAGCGGTAGGCAAAGTGATGTTTTATCTTTTACCTGTGAAGTCCTTGTAAATGCGATACTCGTTTAATTAAACCCAGGCTCATTAATTTTGGCGTTGTGGATGCATACTGCATGGGATCCCAGGAGAGGAAGCCTATTGATTTTGAGGTCGAAAGGTCAAAGGTCAAGGTCACAGTGACATGTTTTCATTTTCCGCGTTACAGGCGGGCGTATTATGTGCTCACCCCAGTGACACTCTTGTTTTTCATACATTCACAGGAGCGAAGGAAAGCCCTTGAGGAGGAGAGGCTGGCACGTCTGGAAGCTATGCAGAAGTTTCGGAAGGAACAAGAATCCAAAATGAATGAAATCAAGGAAAAGAGAGAACAAGCCAGAGAAACCGTGCTGAGGGAAAAGGCCAGGTACATTGCAAAAATGTCACATCTAACTATTAACGATTACCATGGGATAGACTGAGGGTCTGATTGACCAAACATAGCAACTGCAGTTTGAGTGACTAAAAATCAGCGTAAGGTTGTTTTAATTGTGCAAATTGAATTAGAATGAATGAAGAGAGGGAAAGATAGTTGCTCTAACTACAGTTAAACAATTTAAACTGGTACCCATGCTTTTAAAGTGATAGGCTAACATTGTGGAGCTTCAATTAAAAAAATTGTCAAACTTTGATATCTGAGCTATATAGTAGTGTTTGAATGGACAAATAAACACCCCAGAATACAAAAGTTTGGAAGTTTATGCTGCCACTGGCAAGATATGAATGAATAAACAATTAAAACTCAGGGCGAGTAAAAATAGCCTAGATCTACACACAGTAAGTCTATGGGAAGAAATGGGGAGGTGAATCTGGCCAACTTAGGATTTTCACTTGTTTAAAGCACTAAATAATCATTTTGAAATACAATTTTTTCAGGGCTTCATTTTTAGACCTTATCAAAGACACTGGTAGCATGGAAAATCATGTAGCTGAGATTTTTTTAAATTGTGGTAAATGTAAGCTTATCACTTTAAGCCTAGATTGTGATTTTTGTCGATCAAACATATTGTCCATTCGTACCATACAAATAATCGATCCATCGGACCCTTGGTTTTTAGGGATTACCCCTGTTAATATCTACGCATCTACATTATGCCTAAGAAGATGCCAAACTGATAAATTTATTTTCACAAAGTGTTGATATTTGGTGCTTATACTTATTACAGAGCTGCCAACTAGTATGATTTTACAATATGAAATATTTTTTTAAAATGAGAAAACATGATTTTGTAGTGAAGGAATATTTCTTTTTCTAGAATTTCATTAGCTTGCTGAAAATGTTTAATTTTCCCATGTTTGAAAGGAAATTGTTTGGCTTTGGGGTTTCAATTTTTGTTTGACTGTGCATTATCAATGTTTTGTTTATGCAGGGGTTAGCAGCTCTTGTCATTTTTGTATTCCATACTAATGTAAAAGGTACACTCTTGTGCAGTGATTGTGATTTACTAACTATATCTGTGTGATATGAATATTTTATTCTTCATTCCTCAGGGATCGAGAGATGAGACTATCTGCCCTGACTGCTGCACAGCATGCCAAAGAGGAAGAGATCCAAAAGAAAATACAGCAAAAGGTGAGTGGACACAAACCCTAAATGTTAGGTGCACTTGAAAAGAACAAGTTGGATAAATTAAGTGACAACACTTTTTCATGCCTGTGCCATGATATGATGCCAGAGGCATTATGTTTTGTAGTTGTCAGTCTAATCCATATGCTCAGAAATTCATTGATATTTCTATCTGTACTTGTGTAACTTTGTTTACCGTAATATCTCAAGAATGGGTTGATGGTATTTTGTAAAACCATGTTACCATCTTTGGACTAAATGAAAAAAAAAAAAAAGGTCAGAATATTTATCAAAATGGTCTGTTGTCTACATCAAAACCAGTTTAAAGTAGTTCTTGAAGTCAGCATGGTAGTACACTGTATGTTTAAAAACAGTGGACAATATATCTCATTTTTTGAGATCCATGAAAAGAATATATTGGCAACTTGAACCTTTTGTAACAAGATAATTTTTTGGCAAAATTCAAGAACCTTGAAAACTTTTTATACACTGTATCTTTAAAAATGTAATATTTTATAATGCAGAATTGTAAGAATATTCATACCTTTTGTAAAATAAAGGCAAAATCAGCAATTTGGCCCTTGCTTACATTTTTCCGAGATGAGCGCCAGTGATATAATTAACTGTATTGTAGGTTGCTTAGGTGTATCTCAAGAGTGGCATAATTAAATTACTTTTTATTCTGAAGAATGTCAATCTTTTATTTGAAAACAGAATGAAAGACCGAGTAGGTACCAAAGAAATTAACATCGTTTACCAAATACCAGCCATACGTTAAATCTGAACACCTGTTGTTGGGTTAATGTACAACCTGAGGAATGTCACGCAGCTGTTTTTAGAATGAGGGAGCTGGTAGATATCAGCAAAATTAACATTGTTTATCAAATACCAACCTTACCTCTGATTCTGAACACCTGTCATAATTGACCTAGTTGTATATTGAGGTAGTGGTTTAGCCATTTATTTTTGTAAATTTATAACCTGAGGAATGTCACGTGACAGGATGAGGGAGCTGGTAGATATCAGTGAAATTAACATTGTTTATCAAATACCAATCTTACCTTCAGTTCTGAACACCTGTCAAAATTGATCTAATTGTATATTTGTCATGTTCTTAAAGGTGCCCTTGCACACAAAGCTTTGCTTTTTAAAGGTGTCACCTGTTACTTTACATTGTTTTGATATTTTATATGGATTTTTATTGGAAAATAAATGTGAATTGAATTAAATATTGAGGTAGAGATTCAGCCATGATTTTTTGTTAATTTATAATCTCAGGAGTGTTACCGGTTTGAAAACAGGATGAAATTCAAACATTTTGGTAGGAAGATGATCAGAAGCAGTCCTGAGTTTGTGATAAAACTACTCTTAATAAAGTGCATTCAAGGTTGTTTCTTCTGTGAAAATTTCATTGCCAAATGTTCACTACTTCACAATAACCATCAGTCTTTGCTGTGACAGGCAAATCAGTTGTGAAGCTTTCTATGAATTCAATTCAAATTTGGTATATGAGTGTGTTTCTCTCCTCAAGTAAACATATATATTAATTAAAAAGATGGGACATATTACAGATTACCTCGTGAATAATAACTGTAAATAGTTCAACAGTGTTTTATACTTCACAGTATCACTTTACTGAGACTTTATATTGATATCTGTGTTGTCCATTTTACAAACATAATTGGATATCCTAAAAGAAAGTTCTGGCATTCTTCCATCTCCTCTTCTCTTGCTCGTTCTTCTCTAGCATGATGAGAGTATGAAACGCCACAGTCAACAGATAGAGCAGAAGAGAGAGAAGGCCATGGAACTAAGCACGCTGAAACATTACCGCACCAATGATGTCGCACCCCAGCAGAAGCCCTATGACAAGAAAAAGATGTGTAGTCTCTGTAATGTGTTGGTAAGTGTAAAGACCGAAGTTTTCTGCGTTGTGGATTTTCTGCGGAAATCACAGAATTTGAGGTATAACGCAGAAAACAGCATTTTGAAGAAAAATGAAAAAAAACAATCATGCCTAGAAATTCCCCCAAAGTAACATTTATAAATATCTATTATGCCTAATAAAGCCAAAGAAATCATGCATTACCTGTAAATATGTCTCCAAACCCGAATCAATACTCCGATGGGCCTTGTAAGCTTGACGTTATTTGTGATTTTTCCAACAAAAATTCAAGTTGGAAAATTGCAAAATTACAACGCGAAGAAAAGTGGAATTTAACATTTGTGAAACAGAGAAAAGCGGAATTTAACATTTGTAAAACGGAAAACTTAAGGTAAGTGGGGAAGGGGGATCCTTATAGACCCTGATGATTTGTATGGTACCAATTTGATAGACAAAAATCACACTTCTAGGTCCTCTCTCTTCACTTTAATTCAGTTAATTCAGATAATTAGACACACAAACTATGGCTGTCATGTTCTGTCTCTCAGACCATCGGTCTCTCAGGTCTTTGATCTATCGTGTCTTTGGTCTATTTGGCCCTGAACAGACATAATTTGGCCACGGATGAACACCTTACCCCCCCCCCCCCCATTTGAAAAATCCTGGCTATGCCTATGATGCAATCTAAATTTGAACATTTAGAGAGCATTAGAATCTGTCATCGGGTAGTTTAGAAAAAGAGATGCGTTTGTATGAACAAATCTAAATATTTGTAGTGTTCTACAAACCATTTTTCAATGTCTTATAATTGGCAAGTTTTGTACAATTGTCATGGTGACAGATCACGTTAATGATTCATGATAAATGTCTCCTTTTTAGCTAAGAGAAACACTACAGTTGACTCTTAAAGTGCCAAAGTCACAAATCTGCACCACACAATGCACACAATTTCCATACAGCTGTAATTTCCCTGTCACATTAAGAGTTAAGGATTCAAGGATGAAATTATGTGTCTTTAATGTGTAAAATATATTTTTTTCACAGATACCTTCAGAGGTCTATCTTCTGAGTCATCTTAGGGGAAAGAAGCACAGAGAGAAGGTGACAGAGAAACACAAAGGAGTCACTTTGCAGAGAGGAACTGGTGAGGTTTATAGAATACCCGATTAATTCTTAATATGTTGAAGATGCAATTTTGCACCACAAAAAGTACCTATTCCATCAGCAGGCACACTCGATGCATTTTGAGATTGTATCTGAAATAGCACAAGAAAGTACCCTGCATTCAGGAACATAATCGTCGTCATAATAATAATCATGATTTCAGTAATGATTTATGAAGATAATTTTAATGAAAATTCTGCAATGATGAGAAATGATAACTTACACAATAGTGTAATATGTGAGCCACTCCAATTCTCCCTATCGCATATAGCCGATATCAAGCGATATCACCTCGCGATACCGATATCTGATCGATCGCTCTTGCGATGCATACTTCCGGTTACAGTAAATTGTACAGTCAAACGCACAAAACATGTCATTTCGAGCCTCGTCAAATTCGTAATATTAATACGTCATACCCGAGCAAACATGGATTGACCTGATGAACAAGTATGATGAATGTCTGTGTTGTGATTAAAGGAATTTCTTAGTGAAAGAAATGTTCCTATGACTGGTAAACGAAGGAATGAACTCGTAACTCTTGCCAAGAAAGCAGCAAATGTTTACCCTGTGATAGAGGGATGCGACCACGCGCACGCCGATTCAGAACGCGAATGCTAGTGTGTGAGGACGGCCGATAGCTAGCTCCGTTCATGACCTAAATAGAAGGCTTATTATATGGACAACGGACTTACAATAAATATATTATTCGCGAGATTTTAAAGAAGATTTTGACATGATTCATGAGTACTTTAGTGTTCAATGTATATCGCGCTTACTTACAACAGAAGTTTTTTTTCCCGAGAATAGAGGGTAAAAAAATTAAAGCGCCACATGCGTCCAGATTCGGAAAGCTTTAAGCGATAGGGAGAATTGTAGAAGGTAAAAGTTGGAAAAATTATTCTCCTTTTTCATTGAATCAATATGTTCACAATCCAAGCTTTTAAATGATGTATTACATTTCATAAAAGTGATAACGGAAACGACCAAAAAAAATCTGATTGAAAGTTGTGGTAAATGAAAGTTATCAAATCAAAAATTTCTGTATAAGATAAACACTTTCAAATGTATCCTTTTATTACTGCACCTGTTTCTTTCAAAAGGAGAGTTATTCTTTGAAGGTTGTCGTAGAAGCACCTGGTGACCAGGCCCACCCTGAAGAAGTGGCCGAGAGGGAACGACAGAAAGCAAGTCGGAAGAGGGCCAGGAAACTGAGACAGAGGATGGCCAACAAAGGCAAAGAGTATGAGAATAATCTACCATCCAAAACACAAGGACAAGACTCACCTCATAAAGCAAAGTGAGTTATGGTAGTGGTAGTAGTGGTGATGGTGGTGATGATGATGATGGTGGTGGTGGTAGTAGTGGTGATGATGATGATGATGATGATTGTAATGATGATGATGACAATGATGCTGATTATGATGAGAAAGATGATGATGGTGATTGATGATGATGATGACGATGATGGTGGTGGTGGTATCGGTGATGGTGGTGGTGATGGTGATGATGGTATCAGTGATGGCGGTGATGATGATGTTGGTACTGGTGGTGGTGTTGATGGGGACGGTGATAGCGATGGTGATGATAATGGTGGTGTTGATGACGATGATGATGATGAGGATGATGGTGATGATGGTGATTGTGATGATGATAGTGATGATGATGGTGGTGGTGGTGGTGGTGGTGATGGTGATGGTGCTGATGATGATGGTTCTGCTGATGATGATGATGATAATGATGATGGTGATGGTGAAGGTGGAATGGATGACATGGATGACAGTTGTGATAAGAAGGAAAAGAAGATCTATCTGGTCCATTTTCTATATTCCCTAACTCTCAATTGAAAAATATAAGGTGCATGCAATTTCTTTTTTATTTTTACTGTTAACAGTGAATTGATCAAGGTCATTGATCTTCGTCAAAAACATATGTGCTGTCTCTTTTCTCTCACTGCTCAGCATGTACCAGTAGTCATCACTGAAAAAGGTTTGAAATCTTAGTTAATACCCCTGTTGGATTTCATCCCAAGAAATCTCACTAACAGTATGCAACAGATTAACATGCAGTGTTGTAAGTTTCATTCTTTTCTTTTAAACCAGGCTTCAGAAACTGTTAAAGGATCTCAATAAGTATTTGCAATCCCAGGATTCATCCGGGCCATGGGAACAAAGTAAGATTTCAGCGCTGGAAAGAGCTCTGGGAGAAGTCAACCGTATTTTGGACAAAAAGGTAAAATGTGACATTGCTTTGGTATCCTATGTTATGTAGATATGATGCAGTATTTGGTACCCTGGGGTACCAAATAGAAATCCGCCATTTTGTTGAATTATTTATTTATTTTTTAGCACTGTACCCTGGCTTACAAAATTATGTAAAAGTTATGTAATAAGGGTGAAAATAACAAATTTAGCTTCATTTTTACCCCATTTTTTGTAAGTTTATGCCTTTTTGTTGTGCACTTGCACAGCCTCTGCATCATAACCACTGATTTCAGAGATCATAACTGAATAAAATACATTTTTAACCATGAGAGGGCGCTGCACAACGCGGTACCCCGGGGTACGACGGTACCCCGGGGTACGGTGTAGTGCATCATATGCGTGAATCTTAGAATCTTAGAATTGAAAGTATGTATCACTGTGATTTAGTTCATCTTGTATTGAATAGCAAGATTGGATCCCTAATTTGCTTGAGTCTGATTTAGTTCAGAGCCTGGAGAGGAGACTTCTATTTTTGAAAGTCATGCCTTGCAAACAGTAGGTTGACGTTGGTTATGCCTGAAAGCCGGTGAACCAAATATATATATCCTGAATTTAAATTTTTGAGTAAACCTCAATTTAAAGACATGGTATAGCAATATTTCCTTTCTTAAAAATGTGAGCTACATGATTCCCCATGCTACTAGTTTCTTTGATAAGGTCTAAAATTGAAACCCTGAAAAAAAATTACATCTGTTCAAAATGATTATTAAGTGCTTTTAAAAGGTAAAAATCATTGACAGACCTTTCCAGTTTTCCTCCCATAGACTGGTGTGTTGCAGAATTTTCATCGGCCGAGAATAATTAATGTGCCAATTTTCATCTGTACATATTTTACAAGTGCCAGCATAACTCTGAACTTTTGTGTTCTCGGGTATTATTTGTCCATATAAACACTGGCAGATATGTCACATAGAAAAGGTTGACAATGTTTTACATGTGTCTTCCACAATGTTATAAAGTGTCTTTAATACTTAATGTGTCATGTATAGTGTTACCTGTGTGCCAAATTTTTGTCTTGACATTTCATTCATCCTGGTGTACATGTGTATTTTTTCACATTGGTCAAAACTTTGACACTGCAACTTCTCTGATAGACTTGACAAAATTACAAATAAGCCCCATCTATAAAGATTAGAAGGAGTAATGAGAATAAGAGCTTGACTGATTGGTTTCTACAAATGCATGTAATCATGACTTTGGCATGCACACATTAAAGTGATAGGCTAACATTGTGGAGCTTCAATTTAAAAAATTGTCAAACTTTGATATCTGAGCTACATAGTAGTGTTCAAATGGACAAATTAACACCCTAGAATACAAAAGTTTGGAAAGTTACACTGCCAATGGCAAGTTATACATGAGTAAACAATAAATCTCGGGGTGAGTTTTATTAACCTAGGTGTACACACAATAAGTCTACGGGAGGAAATGAGCAAGTGAATCTGGTCGACTTACGATTTTCACTTTTTTAAAGCACTAAATAATCATTTTAAAATACAATTTTTTCAGGGCTTCATTTTTAGACGTCATCAAAGACACTGGTAGCATACGGAATCATGCGGCTCAGATTTTTTTAACTGTGGTAAATGTTAGCCAATACCTTTAACTCTTATCGTGCCAAAGTCATAAATATGCACCACACAATGCATGCTGTGTGCATAGAGCTGTGATTTTCCTGGCATGTTAAGAGTTGAAGACACCAGTTATCATTGTGGAGCTTCAAATTAAAAAAATTGTGCAACATTGATATCTGAACTACATAGTCGTGCTGAAATGGACAAATAAATATACTAGAATACAAAAGTTTGGAAAGTTATGCTGTCACTGGTAAGATATGCATGAATAAACATCATCCTTGGAATTTCCACGGCATTAGAGTATAATAAAATAGCCTAGATCTAAACACAGTAGTCTATGGGAGGAAATGGGCAAGGTGAATCCGGTCAAATTGAGTATTCATAGATTTTCACTTTTTTAAAGCACTAAATGATCATTTTGATGCAGTACAAATTTGTTCAGGGCTTCATTTTTAGACCTTTATCAAAGACACTTAGAGCATGGTGGATTATGTAGCTCACATTTGTTTTAAATGTGGTCATTGCTAACTTGTGTCTTTAAGGGTTAGTTGGGGAAAGGGTGGTCCTCTTAAACAGATACAGCACAACAGGTTCAGTTTAAATGAAATGCTTTTCATTCAAGCTGTAGAAAAATTGGATGCAGGAAATTATTTACAACTTTATTGCAAAATGAAATGTGAAAGTACAGACATATGTGATTGTGATAATCATACTGTAATTCAGAGACATCAATCTACTCCTGTTGTTTTCATTGTTTACACTCGGTTTTCTTCTAATTTGTTTCATACGTTACCAGGAGCAATCAGACCAGATTATGTTCCGTGCGTACGGAGGTTTGTCGGTGTTGACTCGAGTTCTCATGTTGATCGACACCGCCTCATCAGACAGAGCTGCAGTGATACCCAAAAAGTAAGTATGGACAAAGTCAGTAGTCAAGACTGCAGCTGCAGAAAGGGCTTCCAAATTGTAACTGTCATTTTAAGTCACTCAAAAAGGCATCTTGGCATTTTGTATGTCTAGGTTGTTGATTCTCTCTGTCTCTCTCTATTTACTCTTTCAGAGAAATTTATTTATTTCTTATTAACCCATATCTGCCGATGGCAATTTACTGTATAAACTCTCTTTATGCTGGACTGTAAAACACATTCAAGCAGCCTTACATACAAGCAAGCATCGTTCTACTAAAATGCATGAACTAAAATTGGCAATTATGTATCAATGTAAAGTACAGATTGTAATTTTTAATTAAACAAACACTCCATCGATTCTGTCATCATCATTTGTCAGTAAATTTATTCAATTTAAAATCATCTGTATAACAAATTCTATGGGATTTCCCCGTAGATCAGCGATAGCAGCATTTAACTGTACGTCAGATTTTTGCATAGGTCAGCAGATATGGTTTAAGCCAGTTAACTAAAGATTACATTATGTAAAATAGTTTTTGGTGGGATTTTTCCTTGTTTATATGAGAATTCCTTTCAGCTTTCATGTAAGCATCATGTTTCTGTTAACAGAATTCATGTTTATACAAATGGAAGGAAGGAGAAAGACAATATGGTATTAACTCCATATTTACTGTGTTCTGAATCTCCAGTTTGCCGAAACAAACAGATACTTCATTTATTGATTTACACTAAATATTATTTGCCAAAAGTTTAAGCTAGCATGCAGATTCATATTTTCTTTTTGTAGCCATAGTTTCCTTTTTGTTCTAACAATCACAGGGTAATTAGCTTTTGACCTCTATCCCATTATAGATGATTATACCATGTTTTCACAGAAAAGGAAGTATGCAACCAACTTGTCTTTTGAAATATTTGAACACATTTCTGTTAGTTAAATCATTTTCAATTGCTCTCAGTTATTCATTTTGCTACCTCATTTGAATGGTTGTTTATGTGTCATAACTTCTGTCTAGATCTCTGTGCTCAGCCGCCGATGTTTTCCGTCAAGCCTGCAGAAATAACTATGACAACTGCCAGTATGCCATGTACAGTGGGAAGATAGCACCTCTCATTGACCTCCTGATGCACCAACTATCGGTAAGTGGCTCCCATATCAGGACAACTCCCCCTGGGACAACTCCCACGCGGAGGACGTCTTTCCCGAAGGATGGCTACCCTGGAAGAGAACTCCCCGTAAGGCCAACTCCCCCGGAGGACGGCTTCCCTAGAAGACAACTCCTTTGGACGAGTCTAACAGTGTTTCTAATTTTGAAAATCCTAGTTGACTTTGGGGGAGTAGTTTTCTGGGGAAGTGTCCTCGGGTGAGTTGTCCTCTGGAAGAATAGTCCTCCGGCCGAACTGTCCTCTGGAGGAGTTGTCTTTGGGATGAGTTGTCCTTTGGAGGAGTTGTCAGGTGGGAGTCATCCCGGGGGCATTTTCCTCCGGGTAAGTAGGCCTAGAACTGTAGCTCCAGTTTGTATTGCAATCAGTGTACTGCAAGTAATGGTGGCAATGGCAAAAGGAAATTTCTGAAGAACAGGGTTCCCAGCCCACCTAGAAATCAGGAAATACCTGGAATCTGACTTTCCTTTTTTTCCAGTCCGGGACAAGTTGGGGAATTTGAGAAAAGCTCCTTCAAATCAGGGGAAACTCATGGAATTTTGTTTTTATTAATGTATATAATCATGTTCTTTTAAATTGTTATCTGCTGTCTTTGTATTGTATTTTTCATATGTCTGGAATTGAAATAGATTTTCATTTGAGTGCACAAATTATTTGGCTCTTATATGTACTGATTTTCACTCATTTGTTTCTGTTTGATAGATTCTTATACCAGACACAGAGGATGGATTACACGGTCACCCGTGGGGACCGAACTCCCTGAAACCTCCCTGCGATCCGGTGGCAGGTAGTCTGATGCAGCTGCTGACCAGTATACTGAACGTCCTCCTCAAGCATCGCCCCCAGTCCCCCTCCTCCCCCGACGGCAAGCTGCCATCGGCCGCCAAGAAGAAACAGAAGGACACGTTTGATCAGTGGGGGCTGGATGTCGTGAGGTGAGGTGATATTGGGAGATTTCGAGTTTGGTGTTGGTATTATTGTTAGTGTTAGTAGAAGTCAAGAGCCATTAAAACTGTGACTCTGATTAACGGCCACTATTCTGTAATCAATAGCTTAATACTAGTGATATTGATAATAGGAGAATGACGTCACACCCCTTGTTCAACAAACATTAAAAGGATGATAAAACTGGAGAAGTGTTATAAATTTATTATAAAATCTAAACAATTGTACTTCAAATTTAACACTGTTGGAAAGGCATGCACTTCCCTCTTTTTCTCATGTATTTGACTCATTTCATCAAGTCTTAGTTGTTTCACAATCTGAAATTTGACAATTTGTTTTGCCGGTCACCACACACCAACACACTGCCATATACATTACACATACAACTACCACGAGACCCGGCTGGGTAAGCCATGACAAAATAACACTAACAACGAACTTGAAATGGTGATGGCACAGATTATATGCCTCTGTAACCTGCTTTTGTGTTTTTTTGTATGTGTAACCTTGGTGTTTGTGTGAAGAGTGCCTTCAATATGTATGGTTTTATTTATTTTTCAATTTTTTCCTTGTTGAAAATAGCTATCTTGTGAGCTGTGGTGTGCTGGACAAACTGACCGTGTATTTCAACAATGTGCGAGACCCTGTGGATCACGACCCACATATAGCCGAGTTTCTCCAGTATGCCCTGGGGCTTTTGGGAGCCATGACCAGGTTCATCTCTACAACTTCAAATAGGTACGTTCAGGATTGACACAAATAAAGATCCAATCAGACATGTATGCAACACTGGAAATATTATTGAACCCGTTGGAGACTAAGTGCGAGATATCTCGGGTTGAGGTCTATGAAAAATGTGTGTTATAGTGAAATCAAATCATCGCCAATGGGTTAATATAACAAGCTGTGAGATCTGAATATTTAAAATGAAAAAAATCTGTTTATTGAGTAATTTCTGTTTGTGTGTGAAGAGGACATAAATGCCAGGCATTGAACTCGAACTCCATACCTCTAGATCAGGCGCGTGCCTTACCAATGTCGCCACAGCACCTCTAATGATAATGAGAAGATGAAGGAGAAGCAGATGGAGAAGGAGAAGAACAAGAACAAGAAGAAGACGATGATGATCAATAGTAAGAATAATTTTAGTAAGAGAAAAAATAGTAAAAAATTTTGAGAAGAAAAAGAGTAAAGGAAATATCACAGTAATGATAATAATATACATTATTTATGTAGTGCCTAATACAAAAGTTTCTAGATGCTGTAAGACCAAATAGTAGATGGAATTACGAAGGAGCTAGGTTGTGAACGGCCAAATAGGTTAAAAAGAGGAATTTTAAGTGGACATAATATAACTTCCCTTGTCTTCCCAGATCCAGTGGTATCTTTGCTGCCAAGAAGGATGACATGACCCAGCTGGTGGCCACATTCCAGGTGACCGGCCTGGGGGGCATCGTCTCCCTCCTCTATGGCATCCTGCTACATGGAGGCGCCCCCTCCCGAGACAGCGCCGCCACCCCTCCTGAGATACCCGAACACATACTCAACGTGGTCAGTGCAGGGATCAAGATGCTGAGTAGTATATCGACCCTGGACCTCCAAGTACTGCAGGTATGAGCAGGAGAATGTCATATATTACCATCATTAGCAAAAGTTTAAGATCACAAAAATATTTTCCATTAAACCATGTAGAAAACATAAGCTCAAATTTATTGCTTCTTGAAGATATTGAAGGGCAAATTGGGTTCAATGTCATTGCTGACAGGGCACAAGAGAGTGCTTATACAATGTACACCAACATCAGTCCCCTTGGAAGGCAGATAACATAGATTTTTTGTGCAAGAACTTGAAGAATCTTGCGTAGTTACTGTAATTATAAGGCATTGGCACTGTATGCTCATCACATCACTGCAAGGTCTTGCTCAGAGTTCAAAGTAAGTATGCCTTTAAAAGTATTGATGCTGGTGGGAGTACTTTCCCATGCCCTTTGAGCAATGAATAATAACTAATATGCACTCAACCTACCCTTTAACTTCTTGGAGAAGCAATAGTGTTTAGTTTTTGTGTTGCACACGGTTTTATGGCAAACGTTCTTGTGGTCGTAAACTTTTGCTAATGATGGTATATTCCACATACTAAGAATCTTGCCGTAGGATTGGTCAAGAGTTAATCATGTGATGAAGTGTAGTTTTGTCCATCAAGTCACCCGTGAAGAAAAGTTAGTTGCATGTGATGGTGATAGAACTTTTGTGTTTCGTTGATTTCTTCAGTCCATAGAATTCACATTCGCATTATCAATATTTTTGAGTACATGCAAAATAAAAGTGCATTGCGCGTGACTACAAAGCAGGCTTTCAAGCGCTCCTACTTTTCCTACTTTTTGCTACTTTTTTTACTCTCCTCCTACTTATCCTACTTTTTTCCCCAAAACTCCTACTTTCTCCTACTTTTTTTTGTAAAAACCCCGCGAAAATAAAAAAAAATGCTATTGATCATATAAAATGCTGGAGTAGTGAGTAGTCATTTCAGGTATTCACAGAAAGTGTGACTGGTGAGTACAGACGAAAACTACTCAAAAAAAAAATCAAAACCCTGTGCATGTCCTACTATTCTCCTACTTTTAGCTCTTTATATCCTACTTTTCTCCTACTTTTTCCTAAATTTAGCTCCTATTTTTCTCCTACTTTTTCACCATGGTCCACTTGAGTCTATTTAGTGCGTATTTTATGATTAGTTCCTATAATATGCGCAACAAATGCTAACCCAGTGTGCACCCAGGAAACACCCATATGATTTAAACTTCATTTGTGAATTCTGCTCAATTGACTTTCTTCAGAGAAATATATATCCTTTTTTTTTCTTCATGTAAATAGTTTTAGGTGTGGAACATAAAGCAATAATCACCTTTTGGTTTCAGGCAAGGGAACATACTATCCCTTCCTCAGTGATCTGAATGTATACGTTATCTTTCCTCATCTTCACTTCGGAAAGATAGCTACATCCAGATTGCCTCAGAAGTGATAGTATGTCCCATCACCTTCACCAACGGTAATTACTTGCTTACTATGAGGCAAAAGGGCATTAACTCAGTACCTGTTGATAATCAGAAGGGCACTATCCCTCTGCAAAGTCATTGGCATTTGCACCCTTCTGGTTGTCAATGTGTGTTGAGTTAATGCCCTTCTATTTAATTAAGTAATTGATTTCTCAACTGACAATATAAAGATTTTATTTGCCCCTCCCATCCCAAATAGACAAATATGTTAGTCAGTGTGGCATTCATTAAAACTTGCATTCGGCACATTTGTGAAATTTGAAACTTCATATTTTTGGAAGCAAAAATGTGGGCAAAATGAAAAAAATGTACTCATATATACAAATGATATTAAAATGTATTTCATTACGTTTAACTCTCAACATGACGGATAGTTTGATATTTGTGTATATTATTTGCATTTATACCATAATTGAATATAGTGATAACATGCAATTATATGGCATGAAAATGAATGCTAATATGAATACAATATAGTTCATAATAGAAGAAAATAGATTCCTAGAATGTTGAATTAATATTGAATGTTGAATAAAATGTTGAATTAATATTTCCGTCTCTTTGAGAAAAGATTCGGGACAAATTGGTCATCACTTCATCAAATGACATCTAGACTTATCACTTGCTTGTCGTTAACAATTGCAGAGTGCCCTTGGTGCGGAGGGAATATCGCTAGAGTTCCGTCACATCACAGCATACTTGATGTGGTACTGCAGTCACTTTACATCTTGCGAGGATCTACTTCATGAAGTCATTCTAATCGTTGGCTACTTCACTGTACTCAACATTGACAACCAGGTGAAGGCTCTGATGACTTCTTGTGTGCTAAACAAACTCTGGGAACCCAGTAGTAACCAATAGAAAATGCTATGACAGGTGTTTTAGGGCCACCGCACATTACACGATCGGCCACACTCCAATTTGGGCAATAAATCGCAGTAGCAGTTGATATGGGCATATTAACAAATTATAAAACTCATTTGATTTGGGTTCTCCAAGATAGTATGAATACTTAAGATGGGATTTTGGTGTGCTGTCAGCCTTAAACATGGAGTAAGGCCCAATTATTTTCAAATCGTAGGACTTCTTTGACGTCACTACAATTCAGAGCCGATTTGGCATTTCCGCCAACTAGAGAGTTTGAAATGTGCCATATTTTTTATTTTACTATCTATGTGTTTATTTCCAACCTTAATAAACAAACTTTGATGTCTTGAAATGTTTATATCAAACGCTATTCTATTTTCTTCCAATATTAGATCGTAGACTGATCGTGTAGTGTGCGGTGGCCTTAAGAGTATGTTCATGTTGTCCATGCCATGTAAATTGCCCAGGAAAGGAGATGATATGAAATTGTTATAAACAGATACACAGAATCATTCTTCATCTCTCACAAATTCTAGAACTAATATTTTTCAGAAAAAAAAATCAACTTGAAATTTCAATTGTTGAAATTCAACTGTTAAAGACGCTATATAACACTGTGAAAGACTCGTTTAAAAAATTGTCGAACTTTGCTTTCTGACATATCTGACAGTGTATGAATGGACAAATAAACACCCTAGAACACAAAAGTTTGGACAGTTATGCTGTCACTAGTAAATTATGTGCAGATACAAATTGGCATATTAATTATTCTCAGCCAATAGGAAATTCTGCAACACAGCAGTCTATGGGGGAAAGCTGGAGTGGTGTCTCAATGATTTTCACTTTTTTAAAGCACTTAATGATCGTTTAAAACTGCAATTTTTTCAGGGCTTCATTTTTAGACCGTATCAGAGACATTGGTAGCATGGGGAATCATGTAGCTCAGAGTTTTTAAACTGGAAATATTGTTATGCAGTGCCTTTAAAAATTCGTCCATTAATAATCAATTGAAAATGAAAATTTTTACATGAATGATTTTATGTTTATCATGGTTAATTTCCAGAGTCTAACGAGGATTGCAGCAGATACACTTGTGCCCTCTGGATATTTTCCCCAGTTCTTTTAGTTTGCCATGGACATGATACTGACCATTTTCCTAACATGTTTGTATCAAGAATGCTGCCCTTATACACCCTTCCTGTAGAAACCTACAACTAACTTTGGCATTTACAGAAAATTGAAATGCATTGCACTTGAAATCTAACCGGTAAATTTTCCAGCTCTGGCCCTGACATTGCAATATTCCTAACTAGCATTGTCCCACACATTGATTTCTGTGTTAGTACTTTTTCAGCATGATGATTTTTGCAGAGATTTGTTAAAAATGAAGTGTTCTGTTATTTTTAAGTACTCTCCTCTATACTATCAAAATACCATCCACTCATAAATAGTTGGAAACAGTTGATAGTAAAGATAAAGGCTAACATTGTGAACTTCAGTTTAAACACTGTCATACTTTGGTTTCTGAGTGACTTAATAGTGCTTAAATGGACAATAACATCCTAGCATACAAAGTTTGGAGTGTTATGGTTCCCCTGGCATGGTATGCATGGATAACAATTAGCACTCCTCCTGAGTATAAATTAGTCTAGGCGAAGAAACAGACAAGCGTCAAAAGACTGCGGAGGCAGCGGGGGGTGGGGGGGGGGCGGTGGGTAGCGACCAAAAATAATTGTTTTCCCCAAATCCAAGTCCAAAATTTTTCCCGGTCACGCCAGCCCCCGACAAACTCGCTCGGGGGGGGGGGGGCGGGGTGGAGGCGTGGCTGCGCCGAAAAATTTTTCCCCAACATCTGGGGGGACATTTGATTATTGTGTCCCCCACCCAAAATTCGTTGGGGGGGGGGACATTCCCCCTGTTCCCCCCCCCCCCGCGATTTGCGCCCCTCCTTCCAGTGACCCCATCTGATGAAAGTTCCCTTCATCACCTGTGCCTTACAAATAACTAGCATTGTCCCACACATAGATTTCTGTGTTAGTACTTCGTCAGCATGACAATTTGTGTTGTTCTGCAACTCAATCGTATCTTTGATATCATTTTTTCTTTGCTTAATGTAGATTCTCGTCCAGACTGGAAACACCCCAACCCTCCTGCAGCAGCTGTGCGGCCTCCCCTTCCAGTACTTCAGTGACCCCCGTCTGATGAATGTGCTCTTCCCCACCCTGATCACCTGCTGCTTCAACAATGCCGAGAACAAGAAAATCCTACAGCAAGAGATGAGTTGTTCCCTTCTGGTGTCTTTCCTAGAGGTAAAGAAAACAAATATGATAATAATAATAATACAAAACATATATTTGGCACTTAATATGCGTGTTTCTATAAAGCTCACTGTTTTCTGTCTATGATTTAAAACCAGGAATTAAAGTTAAATACAAATACAAAAAATATATGAGAAATATTAAGTAGTTCAAAACAATAGATATATAAGTTAGTAAATACTGAAAATCAAAGTTGGTGTGAACCTCCATTGACCAACCTACAATTGGAACATTCCAGAAAATTATTTATTAAAAAGGTAAGTTTTTAGCAGGGTCTCAAACTGATTCACGAAAGTGGCTCGATGTATATGGGCAGTTAGAGAATTCCAGAGAGAAGGGGCAATTGCAGAAAAAGCATGATCACAGTATTTTGTGGAAGTGTAAGTTCCAGGAGTCAATTGCATTGTAGATGATGAAAGGAGAGGTCTTGAAGAAGTACTGGAACGTAAAGAAATGAGATCTCCGAGATACTTGGGGGATTGTCCATTCAGAATTTTGTATGTGAAAAGAAGAACTTTGAAAGATATATGGTGATGTATTGGAAGCCAGTGGAGAGAACACAGATTGGGGTTATGGGCTCAAATTTTCTAGAGAGGGAGAAATATGCAACTTGTCATCCCAAATGCACAATAAGTTGGAAAAATAAGTTCCATGTATTGTGTTTTTCATACAGTCCTTTTATCACATAATTTTTGTAAAGACGGAAAAACATGGACATTTTCTATACATTTTGGGTTCTTGACTGACCTGAAATGAATAACCTAGAAAAATGAATGAATAACTTTAAAAAATGAGATAATGATATGCATGTTATTTTAATCGCATTCCCTATTATGGTGTACACTGTACATGATTCAGCATTGTGATGCCATGAACACTTGTGAGGTTATTTTGATTGATGTTACGATAAATATGAATTTGTTTAATTTAGGAATATATGTACCTCATTCAAAAACATATAGAAAATGTATATGTATAACATATGTATATTTATGGGCGTGGGACATATATATTGTACCACAAATTGTTCAACCCTTGATGCCGATCAACCTCTGATAGCTTCTGTAGATTTGTAATTAATTCAATTTTAGATTAATCGTTGAAGACGGTTTGATTTTGCTTTGACACGCATTTCCCATAGACCTCGTGACGAGATATCTCCCGTCTAGTCTGGTGCAATTTTGCTCCACAAATTGTAATCCTTAGATAAGTGAGAATATTGTATAAAAAGTAAGACAGTAATACAATTTGTTGTTTCATTTTCATTTAAACAAAAAAGATAACGGCACTATAAAAATTCTGTGTGTTTTTATTATTATTATTGTTATTATTAAATATTATTATTATTATTGTTATTGTTATTGTTATTGTTATTGTTATTATTATTAATTAGTAGTAGTAGTAGTAGTAGTAGTATTTTTATTATTATTTTACCCTGAAGCAAGTAGTGTTACATTGGATACTTTCCTACAAATTGGAGATTTTTATCACAGATTTTTTTGTAAAATGGGAAAAACATGTACATTTTGTATACATTTTGGGTAATTGATTGGCCCAAAATGATTAACTTTAAAAAAATCATTGTAACTTGAAATATTCACAACATTATAATAAATATTACATTGTTAGAAAGGGTATGTATACTTCTATCTAAACATTTGATATGCACCACTTTTTTTCCATTGTGCATATGTAAAATGTTATTGCTGTTTGAAGATGATAGTACAATCTAAAAGTTGCTCATTTCAGCATTGTTCAAAATGTTTGACACATTAGAGTTAAGTTGTGGGAAGTTTTGTGGCTGGAATTATTTGTGTGTCAAAATCAACTCTCAAAAAAGTGGAGATGAATATGTTATGTGAATTTCGTACATGTATTGTAAATACTGTTTTTGATTCTTTCATAAGAAAGAATCTTTGATTCTTTCATAAGATTCTTTTCGCTTCAATTAATATGATCTTATTTAATTATTCAATTTTCAGGAACGGAAACTTGCCCAAGAAAAAGTAAAGCTGCTACCCACTGCTGCCAAAGCTAAAGGTAATAACACATATTCTGTTGTTTTTTAATCAAAAATAAAAGCAAATCTGTTATCTCAACTGCCTTAATGAATTTGCAACCCTGTTACCTCATTTACCCAAATTAATTTGCATCCAGGAAAGATAAAGTGTGAATTATTTAAATATGTTGGATATGACTAATTGTATGATTGTACCCTGCATGAATTCTCGTTATCAACAATTCATCATTCACCAGAATTTAACAGTAGAGGGCGCACTGTCCAAGAGAATTTGGGCACGCACTAACTTCTGGTTTTATGTACATTAACACAGGCTGAGAATTTGAAAGTCCCATATAAGTGACTGGTTTAAAATTTGTGGCATATACCCAACAAATTTTTATACTATCTGTAAGGGTCACATGAAATCATAACACAAATTTGTGACACTCTGACCTTATTTAGTAAAATCTAAAATTTGGCAGACATCCCTGTGTATTATCTATGGAAGCTGGAAACAAGTTGGTCACACAAGTCGAACCACGGTGAAAACTATGCATGCGCACACTGACAATGGCGCCCTGTATTGCCGAACGCCATTATAAATGTCGATAGCGAGAATTCCAGTTGTTAATTGTTACATCACTTGTATTGTAATTATTGTGTCATGTTCATCCCTTTTGTCTTGTCAAATTCAGCATCGCGTAGTATACACGACAAGGAATCAACAGGCACAGAGCTACTAGGTAGATTTGTGTGCCATTTGCTGTGTGTGTGTGTTCATTTAGGAGTGTAAATCACCCTTTTTCGTAAAGGGAGAAGGAGCCAGCAACTAACAGGCATTAGTTAAAGAAAAAAAAAGTGACATTGTGAGTATTGTGAGAATTATGGTACATGGTGATAAAGACAGCCTACATGAGGGGTATTGTGTAATACTCACCCTCAGCAAAAAATTTGTTAATTTGTGTTTATTTTACATTTTTGCAAGTTTT
The DNA here is from genome assembly GCA_001188425.1 of Eucidaris tribuloides. Lineage (NCBI taxonomy): Eukaryota > Metazoa > Echinodermata > Echinoidea > Cidaroida > Cidaridae > Eucidaris > Eucidaris tribuloides. The sequence goes on from JZLH01S0266782.1 coordinate 33,134, forward strand.
GTCCCTGGATAAAACTTGCAGAAACAGCTATAAGGGGAGGAGCTTATTGATTCAAACAGTGCATACATTACCTCGGCGTGACTAACACACGTCGGGTGGCATGTATCGGTCACGCATGGTCAACTCCAGACCTGTGCACGTGCGATCTGATTGGTTGGCAAGAACTCAATTTGTTTCTTAACTTATGCCTGTTAGTTGCTGGCTCCTCCCTTTAATAGTATGACGGTGCGACCTTATTCTTTATATCAAAAACTAACTCAGTCTGTAAAAATACATGGAATTCAAGAAAAAAATTGTTTCTCGTGTAATGCTGCATATTCTTAGAAATACAATGGCATGAAAGGTTACAAAAGACTTCTACTATGCTTTGGAGATGATTTATGATCATGTCACATGACTCAGCCGTGCAAATGGTGTACAATATCCATGCACGCAGTCTAATGCATTAGCTTTGTAATTACGAGCAGATTGACAAAAATACATTTCTCAAATTTTTAAAAACAGTGAGAAACCATGAATATTTTGGAGGTTTACTGCAAATAGTTCACTGTTTTGGAGTGATGTATTATTTGAGTGTGATGTTTTGGTGCACAGATATAAGGTCCATGCAGAATTTGGTCACTTGACCATAATATGAATCTTTTTTAGAGCAAGTAACATCTAACAGTCTCTGTGTGTGTAAACTATACTTTTCAACTTAATGTAAAGTGAAAATGTAACACTGGAATAGTAATGTTCAAAATAAACACATAACATGTTTTCAACCATGATTTTAACTGATAAACCCGTACTGGTTCAATTTGAGTAAATTTTGAGATTGATGTGCATATTTAACTAACAAACATCTTTAGACATGATAATGATATGCACGTTATTTTTATCACATTTCCTATTGTGGTGTACACTTTAGATGATTTAGCATTGTGATTCCATAAGCACTAATGCAGTTATTTTGATTGATGTTGTGATAGCTGTGAATATGTCTAATTTGGGAATATATGTTCCTTATTCAAAAACATACGTGTATTAAAAATGGGCATGGGGCATGTTTATTGTCCCACAAATTTTCCAACTCTTGATGCTGATATACCTCTGATGTACCTCTGCCTTTATTTTTATTTTTCTAGGTACGTTTGATTTTTATTTGACTTTTTTGTTGCTACTCGTAATAAATTTTCTCTCTGTATTCAGTAGGATGTTACAGGTAATATCAAACAAACTCTCAGCAAGTCATGTTCAACATGTGTGTATGTGTGTGTGTGTGTGTGTGTGTGTGTGTGTGTGTGTGTGTGTGTGTGTGTGTGTGTGTGTGTGTGTGTGTGTGTGTGTGTGTGTGTGTGTGTGTGTGTGTGTGTGTGTGTGTGTGTGTGTGTGTGTGTGTGTGTGTGTGTGTGTGTGTGTGTGTGTGTGTGTGTGTGTGTGTGTGTGTTTGGGTGGGTAGGTGTGTCCGTGCCTGTGTTTGCACCAATGGTGATGTTTTTGTGAAAAAAAGTCTACACATCGCGTTTATTTTTTTATTTATACTGATCAAAAATGTGTACTTTTCGTAAAAGATTTATTTGTAAGCAATACAACTCTCAGCATTTATCATTTAAAAGTTTGAGTGAAAAGATTATAATTCTTCTGGCTTTGTGTGGAAGCCCATCATCTGTGAGTGTGCAATTTATTAGGCTCCTATACCAGCTCATTGTCCCAAGGGGGTTAATATTATTTTGTTGTTGTTTTCTGGTTACCAACCTTATTTAGACCTATATTGACTCCCACCCGTCTCTGAAATACTGTCATGGCATTGTTTGCATTTTTATGATTTTATCATATTATATGCATGTTATAGTTGATTGCAACAATTAACTTTTATTATTACAGATGTACCTTTTTATCAGATTGTGGACAATATATTGAATCTTACTTGTGCTGGTACACTTTGCAGGGTTGTAAAATCAGGCGGTGTCACTTAACCAGTTGGAGACTAAGAACAAGATATCTCGTGCTGGTGTCTATGGAGAATATGTGTTACATTGAAATCAAATTGTCTCTAACAGGTTAAGTGCTGTGGTTACAATCAAAACTGTTTAGCTTGATATTATACAAGCCTTGTTGCATTTCAAATTTTGTATTTACCAAAACCGGTTAACCTAGCCATTTCCTGAAGTTAACCTTTTAACTCTTTTATATTTGAAAGCTCTTCTATATTGAAATTCCATAAAATGATAGTGCTAAAATACCAGAATGTTAATGGTAAAAATTATTTTTGCTGCATAAACATTGTGTACTGGTCAGATATCCTGATAACAATGAATGTACGTGAATAGAGCATAACGCATGTGGCTTTCATGGTGCCAATGCGATATGCGGTATTTGATTTCACAATATCAGATATTGTGTAAAGGTCATTGGTAGTGGCGTCGTCGACAGGCCTTCTGTCGGAAAGCTTGTCGAGATAACAGTATTTTGACTAAAAGACGATATATCGACAGAGATTTTATCTTACCGACAACAACACACAAGGGTATCAAAGTAATAAATCAGGACCTAACAATGTCATCTCCACAGCCAGTCACTTCTCAAAGCAAGCATTTTTTTCTTTCTCACACTTGCAGAAGGTTATAGAACTGAGAACCATTGTTCTGAGTGTAATCTACACCATAAGAATCTTGGTTTCCCGGAAATTGACGATGTGGTTAAGCCCAAAGTTCAAAATTCCACTGCTGCTTTCAATAGCGATGTCAGTCATCACTGGGGCCCCCTGGCAGGCTGATTATCCCCTGTAGTATGTAGCCACAATACAGGTGTATAAATGAATAGGTACGGTGGTGTAAGACTGCATTATGAATGTCCCAATTAATCAGACCATTGTTGTGTCAACAGCTGTGTCTGTCGGCTAAATATTTGAGGTGACATGTCGGAAGAGAAATTTCTATTTGACGACGGCCCTAGTCATTGGAGGGAAAATCAGATAGGAGATATGGGCTGGGCGGACATCAGCAGAAGGGAAAACATGAACCTTCACAACACACAATCACTAAAAGCCCAAGTATAGTTCTGGTATAAAATCATTAAAAAATGAAAAAGTGCAATTAATTGTTTTAGATAGACCTATATGATCTACCAATGCCCTGAAAATTGCTCAATCTGAAACCCTTCCATTTTATGAGAAGTTACTCAAAATGTAACATGTTGAGGACAGGGGGACCCCTGACATTTCCCATCGGTAACGTACATACCACTTCATGTTCTCCGATAATTCAAACATCACAATTTGTCACCATAAGCAATTTTTACTGGGTTTTATGTTGTTTTCTGATGTGTGGGGTGATAATCATATACTTTGTGAGTGATTGACGAAAAAGTTGTCTGATCAATCTGTAAACTATACTTGGGCTTTAAGAACTCTTGACAAATGCACCACATGCCAGTGCTGACTGAAAAAAAAAATCACCCAATATATTCTGAGTGAGCTGTAAATGTTGCAACATGGATTTCATGCAGGAAGCTATGGCAATGTTAATGTTTGTGCCAAGGAGCCTTAAAGGGCAGTGAAGAAATTGGAAATTAGAAGAAATAAAAAATGCCTCTAGAACCAAACTGGTTGAAAGATATACCAGTCTATACACCTGGCTGGAAGGATTTATCTGTTTACTTAATGAGAATCAAGCATGAACATACCATACCTGAATTACTCTCGAACCCAGAGAGAAATTAATCCCATATAGAGCCACATAACAAATTTGCTAGTCACAAGGCATACTCAATGAAAGTTCTTTTAAAATGAGTCAATATTTGACTACAACATTTTCACAGCAGAATCCGTGCATTGTCTACTTGATTCTAGAATATAGTTTTACCCCAATTTGAGGACTATCCCCAATCATGCTATTTACGTTTAATGTAAACTGAAAACAGTAAACTAAGTCAGTTGATGGATAGGTTCCCATTTTACACACTTCTTTCAGGTCCTGGATGGTTGAGTGTAGTTGGGTCACTTATTAACACATTCTGTCAACCACAGACTATTTTGGGAGAAGCCAAAATCTCTGGTGCTTACTTGAGATTACCAGTAAATAAAGAAAAAAAAAGATATTAAATTATTGCAGGAGCACATACAGTGACTGAAGATAGTTGATTTTCTCTGAGGGTCGTCATTTCTTTGACTTAATGACATTATAAAGGAATTTTATTAGAGAACCGAAGCTACATTTGCCAGCTAAGAAAAATTAGTGATGTGAATCAATAATCATGCTGTTTGCATTATATGTAGTTCAGATACATTCCAGGAATCAGTAGAAACATTTGCTATGTTGTGTTGTTCATGCTACATATAAAAAGGGGAGGTCTTCAGCTTTTTTGTAAGATATGCTGTGACGTGAATCTCCCACCGTAAAAAAATAAATAGGTTTTAAAAAGTCCTGGTTTACCCCGTGAGAACAGAGTTTCTGAGATAGTGGCTTCATAAATCCGAAATTTGCCCTCTGGCTGAGATTTATAAAATCTAACACCTACAATATCCTACTGTCATATTTTTGTGAAGAAGACCATACATTGATATACCTCGCACAAAAAGGTATCCTTGTGTATGTCCTGGCACATGCAGAAATGAGGGGTTTAGTTACTTTTGAGGGGTCATCTGATTTGTTTTCTCACTGTCAATCACTGGAAATTATTACCCATCTCATGATAAACATTCTAATTACGCCCCCTCTCAGGCCCACTCATCTTGAACTTGTATGGTGAACAAAGTTCAAGATGACCACTAATTAGATGTAAGTGATGAAAAAAAAATACAATCACTGGTGGTAATTTGACTTTTTTACATTCCCCTAAAAATCAGCATGAAATGAAACAAGGAGTCAACCAACTGAACATATATATGATGTATTCAATTTCTGGAATAGTTCAATCCTTTCAAAGAGAAAAACCTCATATCACTTGCAAAGTCTAAGGATTTTCTTGCAGTGGTGTTGAGAGGGTTAAATGGTGTAATGGTTTTAGTTTCATGAACTGGTTGGAGACAGTGTCCAAACTTGTCTCTCTTTCTTTATAGAAATGTGGATTGCTTTGGCTCTGAATAAAAATGGGTAAAGAGATAACTTTGTCAACAGATTTTGTAGAATACATTAGTCTCAACAACTCAACAACTCCTTCTCCACAAAGCTCTAACTGTTAATTTCTAACCCCCTCCCCCTTCCAAATAAAAAAAAGAAAAGAAAAGGATAAGATACTAGTACTTGCTAAGAAAATACCATAGAAAACTGTGACAAGCCTTACCAACCACACTCACAAAAAATGTAATCCTAGCTTTAGGTTATGATATAAAAATGTCGGTGGCATTTCGGCTACATTATTATATATTCATAGGTACATCTGCATAAAGAATGGTTTAGAGGCATTTTTCGTCAGTAGTGCAGCACTTTACTTTACCCAAGGAGTTCACTGTGCTATGATTGTCCTTTGTCATGCATGCATGTGTTCACACTCAGTCGCTGGTGTTCCTCTGTGCCAACAAACCACCAGAGGCAAATGTGCATCGGATTTTGCTATTTGCCGATTTTTTATCACAATTCTCGTTGGAGCCGCGAATGCAATAGTCTAAAGTTGTCTTTTTTGTTGAATTTCTGGTTTTGATTTTTTTTTTTATACCTGATTTTCTGTAGAGAACATTGAAATTCACCATGTAGTTCAGTTGTGGTTATATTGTATACACATAATACTACTGGTAAACTCTTATGCTGAAATCTATACTTCACACAGTGTCAATGTAACCACATTGGCTAGTGCTTGTTTATAATCACAGTTTTATATGTGAGGAATTTTTTTTCCAGTAAACGAACATTACATTTGAATAAGGGGCATATTTATAATAAAATATATGCAGTATATATTTACTTTAACGGCTGTCATTTTGTGTATAACGGGTGTGAGTTTGTAAGACTCTTAGTTTTTCACAATGTGAAATTGTGAATAGTAAATACTGTGCTTGGGAAAAATCTGTTTTTGCTAATGGTTATGAAAGCATATATGTATTCATAGACATGTATCTGACTCGGTAAAAGTACATTTAGGGTTTCAGAAACCAACAACACTAATAACTGTTATTGTAGTATTGCAAACCCCCCCCCCCAAAAAAAAAAAAAAAAGATAAATAATTAAATAAATAAATAAGATAAAAAAATAAAATGAAATATAAAAGATAAAACAATAAGTAAATAAATAAATAAACTAAATTTAAAAAAAATGTAAAATCAGAAATTAAAATGCCACTCCCCATGGTGAAATAATTTCAGGTCTGACTTTTAAAAAAGGCCAATGACATGTAATGCCGAAGGATTATTATTATGACAAGAACTGTCCCAAACTGTGGTTTGAATCAATAGTGATTAATAGTACAGTAATAGTATAGTAATGTCATCATTTTGTTTCCTAATGACAAACAAACTAGAAAAAAAAAATTGTCCTTTTCTATGATTTACGATGATGCTATTAAAGCAGCTAAAACAGTACTGGTACAGTGTGTATCACTGATCTTAAATTGTCCATCACAAATGTAAAGCACATGTCTGCATAAACGTACTTGGCTGTATTGTGAGTGAATTTCACATCGGACTAAATCAATTTTCCATCCTTGTCAACTTTCTGTTTGTCTACACGACATGCATACACAAAGCCTTCTTCTCCTCCCGTCCCTTCCCCCCACCCTCCCCTCCTCTGAAAGATTGTCCTTGTCCTAGGATTACAATAATGTTACTTTAAAACAATAAAACTATCACCAACTCTTAAATGGTTCATTACAAAATAATGTAAAACACATGTCCACATCAGAATATGATGAGATACACACGTATGTACGTTGTTGCATTGTTAGTCGATTGTATGTCTGTTTAAATCAATTTCTTTATCTTGTATGGCTTCATTGCATACCCCCCCCCCCCATTTATCAATTACAAAAGTGTAACCTTTAAACAATAAAATTATCACCAATAAATATTTCATTACAACTATTAAATACATATCAACATCAGAATATGATGAGATACACATGCTGTTGTATTGTGAGTTGATTCCAGGTCTGTTTAAATTAATTTCTCAGCTCTATGGTCTGGCTTATTGTCTATCCTACATGCACAAAGGACCTCCCCCCATCCCCACTCCACCCAACATCTTTTTAAGCGCTGGTCTATTCATGTAGATTTCTTTCTATCCCAGGAGGTTGTGTTCTGTATCATGCCTGGATGACACGTTTTGTCCAGCTCCTCTATGGAGATACTTGTGCAGAAAGGTGGTAGGAGAGTTTCAAATGACAGCGCCCATGCTGCGGTGATTGATTTGATGTACTAGTTCTCACATTACATTGACGGTCATCTTATTTTTTTTTGGTGGGGATGAGGAAGGGGGGGTCAGATGCATGTATCACAATACCAGAGGATGTTCATTTTATAGACAGAGATTCTGCTTAGAAGATGTCCACTGTAAACAACGGAAGATTGATATCTGTCTTTCCAGTTATTCAGCAATCTGGAATCTTGCAGCTATAAAGCGGTGTTGTATCCACCCATACTTTCCAAGACTGAGGCCGCTCCTAAACACAACCTTTCCATAGGATTTGTACATGTGACTCGGACCATGATTTCTTGGACCTTTTTGCTATGAAATAATGAAAAGGTGCTCGAAAAAAATGTCTTGGGGAAAAATGTGGACCTTTTGAACATTTATTTTTTTGGGGGGGGG
>JZLH01S0266782.1:52409-63802 GCA_001188425.1 Eucidaris tribuloides
TTTTTTTTCCCCTCGCTCCAAGTATTCCCTCTAGTCTCTTGCAGGAAGACTAGTTGGATCTTTGATCACGTATTGCAACAATAGCAAGCATCACATCAAATATCCATGAATACGGCCAGATAATTAAATTAAGTGCTCCGGGTTTGAAGAGGAATTGTTTCTCTCTTGTATCATCTTCCTTTGTCATCCGTGCATACGCAGTAAGTCACTGTAATCACCACAACTCACATGGCAGATACAAAAATTTTGCAGGCAAAAGACAATTGGTACGAAAAAGAATGTGAAAATTACCACCAATCCTTGATTCATAAAGACTAATGACATGATTGGGAACACTTGAAAATGACTCAAGAACCAAATGAGTTGAAACATATACCAACAATACACTAGATGGAATGGATCTCCCAGCTGGAAGGATTTGTCTTTAATGTGTTTTTTAAGGAGAATGAAGCATGGACATACCAGTATTGAATTATTCTCATGCCCCAATAGAAATTAATTCCACAGAGGCCTACACAACAAATTTGTCTAGCACAAGGGATACTAATGGCATTTTCATTTAAAATGAGTCAACATTTGACTACAAAATTTTCACAACAGAATTCTTGCGTAGTTTACTTGATTCTAGGATAGTTTAACCCCAAGCTGAGGACTGCCTTCAGTTATGCTATTTACCTTTAACAACTAATTTGAAGCTTATATTGACAGGAGCTAAAGCAGACTAGCATTGTGTGAAAGATATATTGTTCAACATTGTCAATTGGTCACAGTTTGGTTTGCTGATATTTTAGTCCAAAGCAAGTACACAAGTGGACAGGTCAAATCCAGTCCACAGACTTAAAAGTTACTTAGTGGTCTCCACTTAATTTGGTAGGTATTTGCAAGGCATTTTTTTACCCATTTTAGCAGGAGTTCCCTATTATGTGGAGTAAATTTCAATAAGATACATTAAATATCTTTCTCTGAATTTTACCCATTTAGCAGAAGTACCCCTTTAAATGTTACCCCATTATCCGGAGACCACTGTATAGCCTTTGATGTTGAAGACGGGAAAGGCATTTTCATTTTCGTCTTCAATGATACATATTTTGGTTATATCCAAAAGGCTTTTACTTTGCTTTTAAATTGGGTGGTTTTTGGTTTAACTCTTGTCTTGCTCATTTGCCAATTTGCACATATCAATAAATGCACTGAAGACAATGAGAATAGTGTTGCACGACTGAGTCGCGAAAAGTCGTAGTCGCGACTGCCTGCACAGAGTCGCGATTCCGACTATCGGAACGCAATAGTCGACTTTTTATCACATGTTAATTTGTAATAAAAAATTAAGTCAAAAGACGTAAAAATTGAACCGAACTACCAATCATTTATCTACCATTTTGTGGCAGAAATGAATCCCCTATCTCTCTTCGATCGCAAATCAAACAGAACTGCCAAAATGTACTTGGATCAGCCTATAATCGTGCAATTAATGCTATCATACATGTGTTGCCGTATACGTTGCACTCACTGCGACTCCAACTGTGACACCCATGCACCCCACACCACCAATCTTGAACACACTAAGACGTTGAACACCGATAGACGATAATAGTCGGAGTCGCGACTATTGGTGGGCGACTAGTCAACTCTCTAAAATGCTGAAGTCGTGCAACACTAATGAACAAGTCTTAATGAACTATTGAGCAGAAACCATAAATTGAGTTTTAAAAAAAAATCAATTGAACCTGAAATTCAGTTTAAAAATGTTGCAAATAAAAGAGTTAATAAGTGGAAAAAAAATGAGTTTATTTCCTGAAATTTAGGACCAGTATATCAATGAGGTTAAGCAACGAAACTACACAGCTGATACGTTGTACCTTGTCACTTATTCTAGAGTGTAAAAGTTAAAGGTTGTAGCATTCTCTAAATCTACATGAAATTTCTCCGGGAGATGGTTTCTGATGGCACAAAAATATTTGAAAAGTATTTCACAGAGTGTTAACAAACTAAATTGTAACTCAGATTTTCTTTTATTTTTGTTGTTTTCTTAAGGCGTGAGAAGATAGCATAAGAGATAAATTGCTAAGTAATCAGTCAGATATTTTATTATTGCTTCAAGTTTGATAATTTCATAGTTTGTCATTATAACTTGTCATTTTAGGTTCCAATAATCTTATTTTGTGGTGAAGACTCCCCCTCCCCCCCCCCCAACGACATTCTGCGAAATTGTGCTCCTACCTTTAGGAATGCATATTGAATACATGTTGTGTAAAAATTAAAAACTTTTTACAACTAATGCATTGTTTAAAAAACTAGGTCGGAAGACAATGAGTTGCCAGTTGCATGACTGGAACATTCCAGTGTAACTGAGACATCATAATTTGTACGTAAAATATTCCCTTTTTATAATGTGAAATTATTTCTAAATTCACGTGGTAATGCTTTACCACGAAAACTGCGGTCAAACGAGGAATGGCAGCGAAGATGATCATTTTACAATGTGACAAAAGTCCTTACCAGAGAAAGAGCTGAGCAAGCATTATGCTTTTGCGTTGCCTAGCAACCCCTCCTAACCCAGAAAAAATGGCCGCATTTGTGGTGAGGACCAGGGATCGTAGATTATTGCAGTGTACACACATTATCCCATTAGCCCGACTACTTAGTCATTCTAGGAATGTAGTACATTTACAAGAACTGTGGGATGTACATTTTCCTCTACTTTTGGATGGGATAGAAGCCCTGAACAGTCTTTTTACGTGGAATTCTTGTGGGAGGAAGGTCGTGGGAAATGTAAATGAATATGGTACTGCATTTCAAATTTTGCTGAGCTTGATGAACTGTGGTGTCATCTCTGGGTTGCAAATTAATTATTTGATTTGATGGTCAGAAGTGAGCAAAAGTGGTCACTGTATCCAGAATTTATGTAGTAGAATTTACGTCTTTTTGTCATGTTCATTTGGTTCATGAGGATTACCAACTAGACAGGATCTATTCAAATAAGTAATATTTTATCATACATGTACTTTGTGCACTCTCACCCCCACCACTCATTCCCCATTCCACCATTCCGTCCCCCCGCCCCCACAAAACACAAAACTTGTGTAGTAACCTGACTCAATGAGTGTATATTTGCATTTGTGTGCATTAAAATTGGTAAGTGTGTGTTTTATGTTCATACATATAGAACTATCTTAGGTAGATAGCTTATCAGCTTCTGGAAAGTAATTGGAACTTTTCCTTTCCAGAAGTGGGTGTTTAACTATTTGATGATGACAGGCTTGAACAGAAGCCCAGCACATCTCACACCCGGAGATGATTTTTTTTTCCTCATTTATACTGGTCAAATGTGTACTTAGTGGGACAGATCCATGTTTAGGCAATATAAACTTAGTTTGACTGAATGGGTTGGCATATTTTGGGGGCTTCTATTGAAGAAAGCCTGTCGTCCCCAAGGGGTTATACACCGCAATCACTGCCCCCCCCCCTTGATACTGGTGCAGATATTCCTACTTATGATGAAAGGTTAGCACTATGTATAATGTGTATTAACCCCATGCCTGCCGTGTTTGACAAACCAAATTTGCTCTCACTTGCCAGTTTTTGACTTCTGGTATTGAAACATGTACAATACTACAATACAAATGGACTCAAGTGATCTGATAGTTTCCTGCATTAGGAATGATGTAGTTAATATTCATGAATGGTTTTCATCAAATAAAGTTGTTTGTTGTTTTGTTTGTTGGTTGATTGGTTGGTTGGTTGGTTTTATTTTGTATTCATCATCAAAAACATACCAATGACAACAGAGTGCAACAACGCACAATACACAAATATTTCAATAAAGCAAAAAAAAAAAAATACCAGTATTTTTAAAAATGGACAGAGAAATGCAGAGATGACTAGCTGGATGGTGATGATAGACTCCAAAATAAAAAAAGAGATAAAAGAAAAACTAGTACAGGTAAACTCCAAAGAGAGCAGTAAAAGCACAAAATCAGGAAAGATAGAATGTGTGTGTGTATGTTCGGTTTTTTTTTTTTACATGTGTATGTATGAGAGTGTGTGTGACTATGTATTTTGTGTGTACAAGCTGATGTTCGACAAGGAAAAAGATAAACAGATTATACATATATATGTGTGGTAAGTGAAGCAAAGTAGACATTGAACAAACACATTTTCTAATAGTGCACTGGAAAACAATAGTGCAACAAATTTTAATGTGTTGTGAATTTCATTTGTGGGTCAAAAAGAGGGATTTGTGTACATGCTAGATGTATGTATTTTCAACAGTATGACTCTGGGTAGGAAGCATGCAATCTGCTGCATACATGGTTTGCATTTTTAATCTGATGAAGACTAGGCACAAGATATCTCGTCGAGAGGTCTATGGGAAATGCACGTTAAAGCAAAATAAAACCGTCCTCAACGGGTTAAGAGTCATGATTAATGAATTTACTGTAGCCCCATCATGTTTTATAATCATGGTAGAACACCTGATATCCCTTCTTCTATTTCATCTTTAGATGGATGTTCATTCAATAACCAGTTCTGCGCGGTCTTTTCCATTACATTTTTTCCCAAAAGTTGTATGACTCCTTTTGTCCGCGTGTCCCCGGCAGATGCTTGTGCAATTGACCTCCAAATCACTTTTTTTTTTTCGCGAATCAGAAATGCAAAGACAACAGTTTTATCGGGTTGATAAGGAATATAGTAAGGAGGGAGATTTACTATCACACAAATCTTGAAAAAACATCACTTGGAGTGGGTCTTATCTGAGCCCTGTGGATTGTCATGTGTCATCCTTTTCTCTAAATCGTATATCAACAGACGCTTTAGAAGCCAGAAAAGCCAGACGCGGGGCTGGCAGGCTTCCAAGGGTACTTGTGTGCGCTGAGTGGCTACAGCGCGCTGTCTCAGGTGTCGGCCACCGCCGCGGAAATCGGCACTGCCAATCACGCGACGACCAACAACGTAAATGCGTGTATGATTATGATTTTCTTGCCATCTCGGGCATTGCGGTGTTGGTTGTTGCGTTGGGGACGATTCAGCGAGCGAGAGAGAGATAGTGAGAGAGAGAAGCGGGTTACAAAAGGAGGGGAAGATGAGTCTGGCATTGAATGATGTTAGCTCTTGACGTTCAGATTACAACTCCAGTCGACCGGTGGGACTCTTATGGGGTCCTCCGGGGACCACGGCCGAGGAGCCCGGGATGCGCTGCCTGCCAAACGTGGCAAACTGCATCTCAAGTGGAGCATGGACAGCCTTCCAAAAATTGATTTCCCACTCATACATACATACTTGCATACACACACACACACACATACACGGTGACACACACACACACACATACACGGTGACACACACACACACACACTCGTACAAGCCTATGTGGAAGATGAAGCCAAGATTGCTCAGGCAGAATTGTTTGTTTTTACCTTTATTCATACTTTTCTCTTTTTTTCTGTAACGTAAAGTATGTCAGTGTAGATCAGGCCTGAGATAAAAGCAATTGAAAATTTTGCTACATCAGATAGCATTGTTTCTTTCTGTTGAAGAATTCCAAAGAAGAAATACAAATAGCAGGTTACATCAGAAAACTGTGTACAAGATGCACAACAGTCTTGCTTTCTCAAAAATTGTGTACCAGGACAAAAAAAGCAAAGACGATCATATTCAGAATTTTCAGATCTGTTTGTATTCCAGTCTCTGCTGTGCAAATATATTCATGAATATGTTTCATTTTTCATTAGGGTAGAGAAACGTAGTGCAGGTAGGAGACTTACAGCTTTAACTGAGAACTTTGTAATCAGGAGCTTAGTGGGTCATAATAGAATGAGAATTGGACATGCATTAAAGCTATATAAAAGTATACAACCATGCATTATGATTTTGTTAGATTGTATACAACAATGGGTTTATCCCACAGTATAAGTGGTAAATAAAATTCAAATGAGAAATAAAATTTTGAGTGAAGGCCCCAAAAGTCTGTTGTATTGAATAAACAGTACGATAATAAAAGCCTTGCACTATAAATCCACTGGAGTTTGCCCGGATCTACACCAGATTTTAGTATTACGTGCACGCTGCGTTGAATTGAAAGAGACCAGATCGGAATATGAATGCCTTGATTTGAATGCACGTGGAAGACACAATCAAATGAAAAGAACTCAATTCATATGTATGACCACAAATAAAATTTCATTGTCTCCAGATTTGCGAACCTATTCAGACAATATGTAGCAAATATTGCTACAGCTTGTGATATTGCGTGTGGTTACCAGTAGGCAGACTTTGACGTTTAATTGAATTTTCATCCGTAGAGCTCGAGGGATATGCTGCCGTCCCACGAAGATATGTTGTGCTTTAACTGGTAGTACATGCTTTACACCACAAGAAGGCTTATCCTACCTATACCATCACATGTCAGATGCTTGTAATTTTAATCTGTCCGTGGCACAATCGACTTGTAACCGCCACATCCTCCATTGTGAGTTCCTTCCTCATACACGTGCTTATTATTAATATTTCTATTTTTTCCGTCCATGGTCAAACCTGGTTGGGGATTTGGGAATTGTTTGCGTTAATCCTGTTTCTAAAGAATTATCTGCCTGACAGCACGCTGGGCCGGGGATAGTAATCCTGTTACAACAATGACAGAGAATACTCGTTGATTGGGCCGACTGCGCAGCTAAATTATCGGGCACCGTCGAAATGAAAAAATGACTTCAGGTTGCCAGTACTGTTTTCTGGTCCTAAACTACCATTTTAAGAGAAATATTCATGAGGTAGAGCAGTACACTGTCAATGTATTAAAACAAAAATGGTTATTTGCGTAAATATCGGAAGAGGTGCCATTTAATACTGCAACAAAATTACCAGGGTTTTACAAGACAGAGTCTTGATGGCAAACTTGATTTCTTATGTTTATTTGTGTTTTGCACAGACTTGATTCAAAGGAAGAAACGACACCAAGCTGCCCCTCTGTAATGCAGAAATATGTGTTAATTTGTGGGGAACTAATATTTTGAAAGTTGGAAAACAAGGACATGTATACATTTTATGACTTTTGCAAAAAAAAAGCTACACATTAAAAACATTTCCCTTGATCCCCATATTTCTTGTAATAATTATATGTTTTGAATTTATACACAATTTTTTTTTGATGAAAATGGAGATGAAGTAAAAAATTCTGTAACTGCAAAATTGCTATAACTGTACACAGTTCAAAATTTATGTGATATTCCTGTTACTACTATATGCCCATTTCCAAAGCAACCATTGATAACTTTTTCTGATTTATATTTTGTATTCTGTAAGTAAACAAATTGAACTTCCATATTATGGTCTTACATGAAACAAAAGCTAAAATGATTTTGAATGCTTAGCTTTTACCTTGTCTACGTCATGGCACCATCATGATTTAGAATAAAAAAAGGTACATAAACAACAACACATTCATACATGGCCACGACTAAAACCAGAAAAAAAGGAAACTAAAAGAGAAAGTGGGGTGGGGGAAGTCCTCTTGTGGCCACCGGGGGCCGTCCCACATCACCTAGCGGATTTCTCCTTCCTTGTCTGCCTGTTAATAAGATTTGCTCTCTCACTTGGAGTGAAATTAGACGCTTTGGTTGCACGGTAGAAGACTGATTGGATTTCTTGAAATTTGAACATGATCTCGGCAGTAGTGCATCATGTAATGTGAACGCGAAATAGATATTTACATGATCATATGTCGGGGAAAATAATTTGCGGGGTTCACAACTTCGCAATCTATCAATGATCAGTTGTTCCACTTCCTTGTGTATGGTGTGTATTCTCCCACCACCCCCCCCCCCCTCCCACACACACACTCTCTCATTGAGAGATCCGTCCCCTACCCCTCACTGCTCTAGAGATATTTTTTGTCAGGTAGTCGACTCGGTCAGGTGTGTATTAGATTCTGAGGTAACATTTATTGGCTTTTAAATCAGCCCGGAGCACTGATCATTTGATACTATCAGACGCAAAATGAGATGTTTGTAGTCACATCTAGTGCACTCTGGATCTACCTCACATCACATACAGACTGAATGTATGGTGTGTGTATACATGCGAGTGTGTGTGTATGTGTATTTGTGTGGGGGATGTGTTTGTGTGGAAATGTGTATGTATGTGTCTAAGTGTATGTTTGTGTGTGTATAGGTTGACGTGCTCATAATTTTGTTTGTATATCACATCAGGGAATATGAATGTGTATATGTGTGTGTCTGTGTTTGCGTGTGTGTGTGGGGGGGGGGGTTAGATTTGGGTATAATCTGTAGAATCTGGATTACTCATACATACACGTTGTATTTTACTTGTAATAGGGACTCCTCTCAGAATAAGGGCATTACAATACAAAACTATATGTCACCAAGAGTTTTTATCCTACAGTAACAGGCTTTACTCTAATGAGATGAAGTAAGAATTTACTGTGAAATATCATGTAGTTGTGATTTTATATCTTTTACTGATATAATGACGGGGAAAATGTCACAGTTTTAATTGTTAGAATATCCAGGTTGCATCAAAATCGGCAAATATTGATTGATTTTTATGAAGCATCATGGAACAAAGATGATGACAGCCATCAGTAGATATTTCCTTGTCAACTGTCAGAATTTAGTGCAAAAGATCAAAAAAATGACTCCAAGCATTTGAAACTGTATGCACACCATAAAATAGTCCATATACAAGACAAGAATGTATACAGGAAAAGAACAGACAGAACAATTGTCAAGATATGTCTATGTCTCGTGCTTTATTATTTTGAAATGTGAAGTTGATTGTGTGTTTGAATAGGCCTACCTGTTCGATATGACAATTTAAAGATTGGGTTAGGGATTTGCAAGTCCATTACTTCCCTTCATTATCAATACCAAACGGTAGTTTACAAATGGTGTGTTGAAAGTCTGAGATCCATACGTCATGAATTTGTTGTTTTATCAGAAAAACTGATAACCACATGTTACCAGAATATTGTTCTTTCTGTGAGTTTCAATTTTGCTCAAAATGCGAATCGCGGTTACTGTGCACCGTAGCAAGACGAGCAGACCGCTCTGATTGGTCAATCGGCTATTCCCTGCGCGACCTTTGGCTAACGGCTGATCGGACCATTTTGGAACGGCACGTGCACGTTTGACGTCGCGGATTTTTTAAAATTTGCTCCTGAGCAAATGGAAAAGGGATGAAGTTTAACCGTCCAGATTTTAACCAAAACTCAATATTTTACCCCAAGTTTCTATGAGAGGTGTTTATTTATATTAATCTTCACATTGGATATGATTTCAGCTGATTTGATTCATATAGATGTTTTTTGACGTGCAAATCAATAACCCAATCTTTAATCCATGAACTGCTGAGGGTTTGTTTAGAAATTCCGGATTTTTTAATGTATATTTTTGAAAAAAACTAATACTTGTGTTTCATTTTTTTAATGAAGTTATACACCATTTTGAAGAGCAAAAAATGAAATAGGTCACAGAAATAACTGAAAACCAACATACTATGTTTGGACAACTTTTGAACATAAGATTGAGTACTTGCAGAACAACATAATTTTAATATCAACTGTTGTCAAACCATCTAATGAACAATTGGTACTCTGAAAATGTCACTCCAGTACAGAAGAAAGTAGTTGAAAACAACAGAACACTTCAACAAATCCTCTACCCAAATCATCATGTTGACAAAATACCAAAACAGAAATCTACATGTGGGACAAATGTTAATTGTGAATTTTGTGACACTACCCCCAGCAATGGAAAATTTCCCTTTTTAACTCTTAACGTGCCGGAGGATTTTAATCTCTGTGGACTTTATGTATATTATTTGTCACAGATCTGCGACTTCGGCATGTTAAGAGTTAAAGTACCAATCCTACAACTATTTGTTACATTTGAAGTTAACTATTCCCATATTAAAATTCAAATGCAGTAGCTTTCAATTTCAATTTCAATTTAATTTATTCGGTCCAATGATAAAAGTATAAAACACATGGAAACTTTATGTGGGTTCACATGCAAAGAATATACAGACACAGACACGAACACATTAAAATCAATAAAGGAAACCTATTGACATAAAAATAAATAATATGAAACATGATATGCATTATATTGATGTATTGCAAATAACTGTTTTGTTCAAAAGATGAGAAATTTAAGTGAATGGATTGTTGTTTGGAATACAATAGTGAAAATTACATAGAAAAAAAATCAAATCAGGAGGAAATATGAAAATATTAAATAAATCATATCAACCGTAGTATAATTCAGATAGTAACATTAGTATGCGCATCATGCAACATATTATGAAATATAATAAAATATTATCATATAAAACATTTAGGAACAAATATATACATACATGTATGTATTACATTTCTCTTTAAATTTAACCAATACAATTATGAACTTGGAAGAAACATGATTGTCCTGTTATCAACCAGTACTCTAGTGTATCTTTAATGCAACTAAAAAAAAAATCAAAAAAATGTCACTTGTTTTGTCAACACAGCCCTCGTTTGTTGTTTACCCTTTGCACTTCGCATTGACCTTGGCCAGGGGGCAAAATTCCCCCCCACCCCCTCCAAAATATGCAAACAGCGACTTCTTTTTATCGCAACATCATTCAACAAGAGCTGTACAGGGCCCATTGTCGTCACCCATCAGCACCTTGCCCCACCCCCTGGGGGAAAGCCCCATGCCCAGGGGGGATGCACATCACAGGTATCAAGAGTTTATTTACTTTGGTTTGTTCTAGTTCAAGGGTGATATGGTGATGATAGGTGCCCTGTCACTCAAATTTTAGTTCAATAGTCTTAATTTCTTTCATATTGTAAGGCATTCCATAGATATTTTTGATGGCGAAAGTCTACAATATAGCAAGAACATTTTTGCTTTTGGAGGGTGGGGGGGGGGACGGGGGTGTAATGTTTGTTTTGTTCAGTCGTATTGTATTGTCATCAGCTGTGCACATATGTATGTTTAGTAGGGGCGTCAATTCTTGGGGGGGGGGGGCAGTCATCGCCCTAATGAAAATATTGGTGGGCATTGGCCCCGCTCCCGTAAGTTTGATAACCTGAAAAAAATCCTAAAACGTATTGCAAAATATGTTTAAAAATCAGTTAAACATTGCAAAACCTTAAACTTAACATGAAAAATACTATTAAACATACAAAAATTTGCAATTTTGTGCGCAGAGCTCACTGAAATGTTGACATTGTAAACTTTAACACCCCCCCTCGCCCCCCCCCACAAAAAAAAATGGATTGATGCCCTGGTTTAGTAACAGGTGTATTGAGAATATTTACATGTACATGTACCATACATACCTCGAAACACTTTCTCTTGAATGAATAACTGTCATAGATGACAGCGAGAAGAATT
>JZLH01S0266837.1:0-23353 GCA_001188425.1 Eucidaris tribuloides
TAGATGCTATACTACCCCTTACAGCTGTCTGCTATCTTTTCCTGGAGATTTTTAAAATTTGATGATAGAGGGCGCTCTTCTATGGAAGTTATGTGCTAAGACAGGACACATGGTTCCAAAAATCTGGCACCTATTATTTTTATAATATTTTTAATTCGAAAACTAAACTGTCTCAAACCAAATATTCATGTCTGGCCTGTAATAAATCATGAGGACTTACCCATTAAAGTTGAAATTATTGAATATTGTATTCAGAAAATCAATTTTGGCCACGTATAAGAATCGCACACAGTCAAGGCACGACTCTCGTGAGTGACTATGTGAATTTGTGTTAGCTTAGACTTCTAGTGTACTACTACTAGTAGGCCTATCATCATCATCATCATTTCATGCATACTATTCCGTGTGTATGGCCACCCAAGTAAGGGGTGTGTAGTGCAATAGTTGCCATACTACCCGTACCCTAGTCTGACTGTCAGACGTATTGAGTAGACCATCAAAATAAATTTTGCTACTCTACCAACGTCTGACATAATTCGCCTGCATCCAATTCAGAAAAAAAATCAGGAGAAAACATCCTTCTCTCAGAAGATTTACGAGTTCTTATCTGCTACCGCTCGTAAAATCACCTAATTCAATTAGTCAGCCTCAAGGCGAATAGCTCCGAAGATCTCAGGTCCAGTAGTTCACGAGGCAACGTGTGTTATGTCTGTTATTTCAAAGAGCTCTTTGGTTATTTCAACGTGGTTTTATTTTCGCAGTTTGTGCGAATTCAAAATACAAAATACAGGCCTATATTGTGATGTACTCCGTAGTATGTTTCTATGATAAAACTACAACAGCGTTGGTCGTTGAATTCACAGTATAGGACTATACCCAAATATGTAGCACCATGGGTCCATGGTAGCACTATGAATACAGTGTATAACCATGGACCCTAACATTCAACACGGTGTTGTTCATGTATTCCTCGACCGCCTCTCCGACTTCGTTACATCTGTCATTTCGAAATTGCACAGAAAGAAAGTGAAGTAAAAAAATATGACTCTCACTTATCGTCATGACAGTTTTCCCCAAAATAGGACATATCATGTAATGTGCGTTACTGTCATGCACCAAGATGCAGACCCACCATAAGAAATATTACTACCGACTCAATTTTCACTGTCTCATTTTCTAATCGCTGGTTGTTTTATTTTATTGTACAATTTACACACACACACACACACACACACACACACACACACACACACACACACACACACACACACACACACACACACACACACACACACACACACACACACACACACACACACACACACACACACACACAAACACACATACACACAAACACACACAAACACACAACAAAAGAAATAACCAAATAAAAACTAATATTAATCAGAAATCTTTCGTTTTTTTTAAAGGCATTATATTTGTATTCAATCACAATTTACTTCCCATATGAATACACATTTGTATATACACTGCTAAAACTGGCAACTTCGCACCGGAAAAGACCGAAGTTTGGCCGAACGTGTGAGAGAAACTAACGAACGAACATCTGGCAATGATCAAGACCGGGATCAAGAGGCCCTTTCGGTGTGGTGTTGACATGTTTATGATCGTCCAAGGCTGCGCACTGGTCGAGGTAATTAAATTTTTACGCTGTGCGCATCATCAAAATTTTCTTAGTGTGGTAAGCAATGCCACAATGGTTGGAATTTGGGAAGCGGCAAAACCCATAGACCTCCTTGGCAGCTAGGAGACTTATCCACATTCTTTCCGAAATTCAGACTGAAAAACAATAGACAAGTCAAAAGCTCCAAAAACCCATTCGTTCAGATGGCCGCTTTGCAGAGGCGGAGTCTGGAATTCAGACTACCCGTACCCTTGTCTGTATTCTCCTCTGAAAGCATGGCCATGGGAAAGGGTTCCAAAAATCTGGCACCTGGAATTTTTTCAAAACTGTTTTGAACCAAATTTTCATGAGTTGAAGTTCTGAAGAAATCATGTAGCTTTACCTTTAGATCTATTCCTTGAAGCTGAAAATATTTCACATATCTAAATAATAGTTCAAAATGCATTTTTCAGCTCACTGAGCCAAAGGCTCAAAGTGAGGTCTATTGACGATCGTTTTTGTACCGTCTCCGTGTCGTCGTGCGTTATTCGTGCGTCGGCTTCGTTCGTGCGTTGTGCGTTCGTCGTAAACTTACTAAACATTTCAGCTCATTCTGTCCAAATGCATGATGATTTAGCCCAAACTTGGCAGGAAATCCTTATGGGTAGGATCATGTCCTCACTGGTCCACCGGCCCCCCGGCGCCCAGCGGTTCAGGCCCTAAAGGCCAAAATAGGTAGTTTTTCAACATCTTCTTCCTATTCAGAAATATTTGTAGTAAGCCACTTTGTGTGTAGATACCTTATATATTCTGAATTAATGTCGCTTCATGACATCCCATGGGTGCCGCGTTTGCCCCAAGGGGCAAAAGTTTGGGGTAGGCCCTGATAAGGAATATATTCACATTCACATCAGTGATTTGATCGCAAACTTGGGCGAGATCCTCGGGGGGAGGGGAAAGAGGGTTCTGAATGGTAAGCTCAGGCCCCCTGGGGGCCCATGGGCAGGGCCCATAAGGGCCCAAACTAGGTAACTTTCTAACCACAAGTCCATTTGCTAACCAAACATTGGTGGTAAATTGAACAGGGACCTCAATGTTATTTGTGGTCAAAGGACATATGTAGGTCAAAGGTCAAATGAATCAAGTTCTTTCCTTGTTGGTAATGCTATCTTCTCTAGATCCAAAAATAGTTTAGTTAAGTGCCATCTTTGTGTGTAGATACCTCTATATGCTGCGATTAATGTTCCTCATGACAATCGCCACAGGGTGGTCCCTGTTTGGCCCCCAGGGCAAAAGTTTGGAGTAGGGCCTATACGGAATAATCACATTCACAATCAATGTGATTTAGACCAAACTTGTGGGAATGATCCTCAGGGCGGAGAAAGAGGTTTCTGGAATGTACATCCAGCCCCCCCCCCCCCCGGGGCCCATAACCCAAACTTGTAACTTCTAACCTACAAGCCCATTGCTAACCAAAACTTGGTGTGTAGATCGCTAACAGGGACCTCAATGTTATTTGGGTCAGGTCACATAAGTAGGTCAAAGGTCAAATGTTAAATAGCTAGGTGTGCCTTGTTTTATAAAAAACGTGATTTAGAATAATTTAACTGGCAAAATCACTATGCAAGGGGATGCAAAGTTTTCAACTGGTTCATTGGCTAGTTGGTGCTAGATATCGCTCCAAGGGCCAAAACTATGTAAACTTGATGTTTTTCTTATGGTACATTAGAGAGTTGCCAACTCAGGTGAGCGCGGCCCCCTACGGGCTCATTGTTTTGGCCTAGTAATAAGAATCGTACATGGATCGAGTCAAGCCACCACCACTCGCGTGCTGGTGAATGCATACATAGCTGTGCGTAGAGGTGTGGCATATTCGGACTTGGACCGATGTAATCCGTCGTTTTATTCGGGGGCTTCTCATTTTTAACAATATTGACATCAGACGGCCCCCTCCACAAACGACGAAAGGCCCGATACCAAGTGTTCGTGCGAAGCTACCTGGCGTCTCATGCCGAGTAGATTTTTGCACGCGAATGGCATGAGAAGAAAATCTAATAAAAATATTACACGACACACCTATCTTCTATTACTGATGATTCTAAAAGGATCAGCTCATCTCTCGAACTTCTGATTTTTCTGACAGATTTCTGTTTTCTTCAAAAATATCTTCTTTTCCCCACTCGGATTGTATCGAGACGCCTCCATTGCAACTGCATCAAGTGCGTGTGATTGATTGTTCTAGTGCACGTGTGCACGTGATAACCCGGGTTTGCCACTGATCTCTACAGCCATCTCCACTTGTGGAGGGAGCAATCTGATGTCAATATTGTTAAAAATGAGAAGTCCCCGAATAAAACAATGGATTACATCGGTCTAATTCGAACTCCCCCCGCAGTGGTACTGGGGCTCCCTCACGTAGCTTAGGGACAGGTCACTTTTGTGCAGAAAGTGTTTGGTGTTAGTATTTAATTTTACCCCACCGTGGCACACGAATGTGCTTTGAAATTCAGTCTAGCTTTTACAAAATTATTCTGAAACTGAACAGTTGAAGTTCAGACTAACTTAGTATCATTCTCCACTTCCTTCAGTTTCCTTTTATTCCAAAGTTTCTGGCTGGTGCCATGGGTGTAAATCTGGTCTGAGGAGTGGGGGGGGGGGAGGGGTGATGATCAATGAAAATTCCAAATTTTGGGGACAACCCTTAATCAAGGGCTCTTTCTTGAAAAGGGACACCTACAATGTGCAAGGTATACCACTATTTTTAAAAATCTGTGATAAACTGAAATTATTTTTCAAGTAATTAGAAGTGAAGGGCCCGGAACAAGCTTGTAAAAGAAGATTTTTTTTGGATCAAAATATATATTTTTGGTATATTGGAATTATAAAATCATGGAATTACATTTGAACAAATTAAAGCTATGTTACTGGACTTGTCCTATTCATCATCATAAGTCTGAGTCAAGGAGTTAGCATCATTTACACTAACTGGGACTATAGTATTTGGGACATGTTTTGAAAGTAATGTTCCAGTAGTATAGTGGCTGTCACGTGTAAATATTTCTTCTATTTGACGACGATGACTTTAATGCTGCTCCTGAGAAGATTCCAGTATTGTATTGATTTATTTGATTCTCCATTTAGTATTTTTGAAGTGTGATTAGACTGAATTAGATACATGGAATTATTTGATAAGTCATGATCATTTGAGGTTAGAATGAAGAAGGCCGTATGGCTGTATGCTGAATGTGTTTGTGTGTGTGTGTGTGTGTGTGTGTTAATGTGTTTGTGTGAAAAATGAAAATGTCAAATTATTGTTGAAATTGATTTTCTCTTTTCAAGTTTTGCTTTGAAGACATAGCACAAATGCTTTGAGATGTTACAATGGAGGTGGTCTGAGATTTGACTGGATTTCCCATATTGCGACCAACAACACAAGAGAGCGCATGAACGTGAAATCGGCAAAGGAACTTTGCGAACTAGGAAAGCACTGAGGGTATAGTTGATGCAATTTTAACGTACAAAAAGATTGCACATGTAAAATGAAGGGGGCGAACCTCCTTTGATCTCGAAAATAGTATGTATGCATATTTAAAGTAAATTTACAGCACACACACAATAAACATTATGGAAGCCCCATTAAAAAAAAAATTGTCAAACTTTGCTGTCTGACAAATCTGTCAGTGCTTAGTGCTTGAATGGACAAATAATCACACTGGAACACAAATTTCACAAAAATTCAGACAGTTATGCTGTCACTCGTGAAATAAGTACAGATAAAAATCGGCACTTGAAATATTGTCAGTGACAAAAATTCTGCAACACAGCAGTCTACAGGGGAAAATTGAATGGTTGCTCAATGATTTTTCATGTTTTAAATACACTTGATGATCGGTTTTATTTTTTCAAGGCTTCATTTTTAGACCTTATCATTGACACTGGTAGCATGGGAAATCATGTAAATGTAGATTAGATTTTTTAAACTGGAAACATTGTTATACAATGCCTTTAAAGTGATAGGCTAACATTGTGGAGCTTCAATTTAAAAAATTGTCAAACTTTGATATCTGAGCTACATAGTAGTGTTCAAATGGACAAATAAACACCCTAGAATACTAAAGTTTGGAAAGTTACACTGCCAATGGCAAGTTATGCATGAATAAACGATTAAAACTCGGGGCGAGTTTTAATAGCCTAGGTGTACACACAGTAAGTATATGGGAGGAAATGGGCAAGTGAATCTGGTCAACTTACGATTTTCACTTTTTTAAAGCACTAAATAATGATTTTGAAATACAATTTTTTCAGGACTTCATTTTTTAGACCTCATCAAAGACACTGGTAGTATGGGGAATCATGTGGCTCAGATTTTTTTAACNGTGGTAAATGTTAGCCAATCCTTTAAACCTGGTCAATGTATGTATTTTCTTATTTACTTATGCAAGTATGCAAGAATGCTATTTTTTCGTGTACTAGCAAGTAGGAAATGTATTATGAGACAATGTAGATTTTAGAGATGAAAGATCAAGGGTGAAAGGTCACATGGCCTTGTACATGTCTGATTTTGGCTCTTTACCACAATAACTTGAGATCTATATTTTGTGTACACCCACATTTGTAGGCACTTCAGAGGACTTTCACCCCCAACTTGGCGCCGCTACAAAAGGCTTTGAGGAATGATGCAAATCGAATGTCTGACAAGCATACTATTGTGCAGAAAGCTCAGAGCATGGAATCCACGACCACCATGATGAAAGCAACATTGGGAATCTGGAAGTCTGCCACAGGAATGAATTGTTGCTACTCACTTTTTATACAGTCTGTACTGTACAGGCGATGGAAGCAGCATACCTAATCACAAGCAGATGTTGAAAACAGGTTAGGGGTTTCTTTGAAGAATTAGAATAAGAGTATCAAATGTAGAAGGAGGAGGAACAGAGTTCTAAAGTCTGTGTGTTTTGGAAGGGACGGTGTTACGACGGAAAAAAAGGAGTTTCATTGGGTTAAATGGATGATACATGAATAAAAAGCATAAATATGCAGGATTCATTAGTAATTGTATTTATTGGATACAATGAGAAGATGCATAATGAGGTGTGGCGTGTAGTACTTCACAAAACAGGCCTTTTTGTGCTGAGAATAGGATTCATCCGCCACAAAGAAAGGCTCATTCATCCATAAATAATTCACATTTTGATGTTCTTTAAAAGACACATGATATGATGTAGTTTGTAGACCAAACTGGGCAAGAATCATCATCAAGGATAAGGAATTCAAAGTTACTCAAATGGCACATCTGCTCCCCCCCCCCAAAAAAAAAGACCAAAAGTAGGTTATTTTTAAATAGGGATCTGCACATATAGTAAAACCAAGTAATATTGTGTCCACAAACTTTTAGATATGAAAAATAAAAGATGTTCCTGACAGTTCACTGGCTGGTCCCATTGAGCCCCATAGAGGAATAAGAGGTGGGAGCAAGGGAAAAAAACAATTGTCTTCTTGAAGAAAAAAATAAAACAGATTTCAGATTAGCTGGAGGGTAAGGAGATCCAAAATTATTTGAATGATTCATGTTGCCCTAATGGTGCCTAGAGGTAGGACTACAGTTATTGAGGACATACTCTTTAGGAGAGAGGTTGTTTTAAGCTCAGGTAAACATTGGTTAGTTTTAAATATTCTTTTTCTTCACTCTAGTTTCAAGCTTCTTTAATTGTACCAAAGTTGTATTCACTCTCTCCACACCCACAATACTGTAAACACAAATCCTCTCGCACCATATCGCCCTATTAATGGCAGCAAATTGACAATTCACTCAAATTTAAGTAATGTTTTTAAAACATCCTAAGCATGCAGTATCCTCTCGTAGAATTTCGATGAATAATTATTTTACTGAAAATATGGAAATCAAAATGCTTTTATATTATGTCAATGCCAATGATAGACACAAGGTTTTAATCTCAATGAAATGATTATTTAAAAAAAATCTCAATCAAATTTATCATCTTCAAATTCTTCATGCAGGTTGAAAAACTACACAAGACCTTTGACAGTCATTGGCAGTCTGAAGTAGTGATTGATCCTGCACGACCAAAGAGTTCCTGCCTGAGGAAGATAGGGAAAGGGCACCGCTCTTCTCTGGAGCAGGAATGGTAGGGGTGTGACTTGCATCCCTCCTCCACAGATTGAAAGGCAGGTTGATCTGAGCAAACACCTGACGACAACTATCATCAGGAAGACTGTGGTCTCTCGGGTAATTTCATCAACATCGAAAGGTATTTCAGGAGGTGTAATTCTAACAGGAGGTTGATTAATAAAGGTATTTTGTAATTTATGTATGTTTTGGTTTTCTAAACACAGGGATCGACACTGGCACAGGTCCGATGGTCCAAGACCTGTAAAAATCACTGTCGGGCCAGTATAATTTCAGAAATGGCCAATTTTACTGGTCCAACCGGGCCAGTAAAACAGGCTGTCTGATATAATGATATATTGGAAAAAAAGAGCGTCACACGGAGCTATTGTTTCGTTCCATATTACGCCAGAAATAAAAGTCGGCAATTTGTTTTTGACCCGCGGATATTAATTGCGCTAATATGAACAGTCGGTAATTAAATAGAGTTTTAATGTTTTCTTTATTTATTTTTGGGCCAGTAAATTTTAGGTTCGGGCCAGTAAAATAATGAAAAACTGGACTTCTACTGGTCCGACAGGAACAGGTCGGACCAGTAGAAAAAAAAAGTTAGTGTGGAACCCTGCTAAACATGTTTGCAAACAAATTAGTATGATTTAATAGAAAAAGCTTTAAATTAATTTTGTCTATATACATATCTACATATATGTGACTTGTCACAACGATATTCTGATGGAGTTGCATGACCCAAAGGTAAGGAAAGAGCCAAATATCATAATCATGATATAAAGTATGAACTTGAAAGGTCTTCAAATATCAAAAGTTTTATGATGTCTACATGTTGCAAGAGTTGTAATACTATATTTTTCATCCAAAGTATGTGCAATTCAATGTTTATGTTTTATAAGATGTGCAACTTTATCAGGGTATGGTCGTGACAGGTCATACATATTTCTTTAAAACTTTTTAATTTTGTCAATGACTATAATTGTGATTGTTTTCTTTTTCCATTGTAGGTCATATAAGGTCATATGCTGCGAAAGCAAGGCTGACTGCTGAACAAGTCATTATAGGAACCCCTCTTCCTGAATAGCAGCTTTGAAGCAATGAGTGAATGAACTTAATGGGTGCTGGGCACTATGTGGAGACGAGACAGTTTGTGACATTTGAAGAAGGTAGATATACCAATGCTGTTTGTGAATTGATCACAGAATTGTTATCAATTAATATTTCACTAAAGAAAATGTCTGACATTATCAAGGACACAATATCAAAACTTACACACCTAGGCCCCGTTTCATCAAGTATCAAGTAAAGCATCAAATTTTCACCTCTAGCATCAAGTTTGATATTTAACACTGGTGGTCATTTCGTAAAAAAGTTGTAGAAGTGCAATGTCAAGTTGTCATTCAAGCATCAAATATCTGATGCTGTTCTAGTAGGAGCGTCAAACTTGTCGCTGTACGCTTCATTGGCAACTTTAGATTGACAAGTAATTGTACCAGTATGTACTGTAGTCCTATATCTGCGCACCCTACATATCACACAGTAAAATTACATGCAATTCAATAAAAAGTTACCGAATGATGTTTGTCATATTATGATGTATATGTGAGGACTAACACTGCATGAAAATTGTATGAAAAAAATCACTTTTATTATATTTTTGAAGGCGATTTTTGTCAATGTATCACTCAACTCGGTCGTGTAAAAAAGGGTTCCTAAATCTGCGCACATGTGCATTGGCTATGTAACTTATGCAGAGCAGTGATTTGCGTCAGCACAGCAAAAAAAATTCGAATTTCGGGAAAGTGAGTGCATAGTTTTCGAAAACAGTGACAAATTATGAATTTGCTAAATGCATTTATTTATTTATTTAAATTCCAGGAACATATAACCATAACAATGCATCACAAATGAAACAATACATAAATATAATACCACAACCAATGCCTGGGGATTACCTAAAAGAAATAAGAATTTCTGTATAAAGGCTCTCCTCATTGGTTGCTGTAAATAAAACAAGAAAAATGCAATCTAAAACACAGACATATAGACTGCATGTGGCGTATGTATGTATGTCCCAATTTAATGATTACTTGAGTGTGAATTTTGTCGTTTTGCAGATTTAGGGCACCTGATCATATTAAAATGATGCATTTACTGAAGGTCGCAGAGAGGGCTCGTCAGAAGGAGTGTGTTTTTTGGGATAGGCTTAACCCACTTGACGTACATGATGACATCGATATGTTCAAGAAATATCGTTTTACTACCGTGGGAGTGGGGGAGGTAGGCTTGAGCATCAAACAAGACGAAATCATGCTATGCCTCCCAGTGTGCAAATATTTGTTGCTCAACGATTTTACGCAGTGAATGTCATCATGGCATTAGCATCCCCACGCCAGCAGGATTGTAAGGAGGTTTTCCGATGTCTTGTTTAGCCTGAAGAATGAGGTTACAAGAAACTAAGGTATAATGATTACTTCTCTAATAAATCATAGAGGCCAGACCAGGGGTTCTCAATTATTAATGTTGAAGCGTTATCGAGAATTTGTACTGTGCCACTATCTAACCTGTGAAGCGAGGGGAGCGCGCGAAGTCTTGTGGCAGGTCCAGGCGGGCCCCTGGCGGGAGTTAAGGGGATGGAGCCTCCCAAAGCTTGTAGACTGAGGCCTTTTAAGTGGCCCAGATTGGCTCTAATTAATGTAAACTACCAAAATACAAATTACACAATCTGTTATTTTTATCACAGCGGCTTCCATGCACCACTTCGGAAGGCCCAATGTGCCAAAAGTGGCGCGTGTGCCACTAATTGAGAACTCCTGGGTAGACTACAAGACTGGCCTGCATCTATAACATCTAAGAAGGAGATTAGCACTATAGAAAGACTCCCATCCAAAGCAACGATTTCCTAGCTCATTATCGAAGCGAAAATGCTAAGTCAATAATCTGGAGAATTTACTGTCATGATTATAACACCTGTAGGTTTTATTCGGATGTTAATGCTTGTTCATGGCTAAATTATAAGGATGATTTCATCATCAATATTGTAAAAATATGTACTGATACGAGAGTCTTTGGTTGAAACTATGACGAGCCCGAGGTTACGTGGACTGTACAATTTTCCTGATGGGTGCAGCCCCGAGGAAAAATAGTTAACAGTCAACATAACCGAGTGCGTCATAGTTTCAAACAGAGACTCTCAGAACAGGACATATTTGTTTTATATCCGTCATCAGTAACAAAAGTAATAGTAAGTAAAATTAATTCGGTACCCCTATGAGTATGTGTGTGTTGCACGGCATACAGCTGCGCGATATTATTTGCAGTATGGATAGGGATACAATTCCATACGTATACTCTAGTTAGTCAAGTACCAATTTCATAAACCTATCAAACACTAATTTAATTGTCATTCTTATTTAACTGCAAT
The DNA here is from genome assembly GCA_001188425.1 of Eucidaris tribuloides. NCBI lineage: Eukaryota > Metazoa > Echinodermata > Echinoidea > Cidaroida > Cidaridae > Eucidaris > Eucidaris tribuloides. The sequence continues at coordinate 11,185 of JZLH01S0266837.1, forward strand.
CGTAACTCAAACTTGATGAACTTAACCCAGTGTTAATCTTAAACTTTACTAGACTTCCATATGGGTGTAGTACGCTATAATGTCTTTCACGTGCACGGAAAAAAATAGCGTACGGTTCATGTGTTTGTACACACAATTTATCCGGCTTTTAAATTTACTATCCCATGCTTTGAATAAACTGTCCCTTGCTTTCGAAAGTACTATCCCATGCTTTGAAGGAACTATCCCATGCCTATGAATGTACTATCCCATGCCTGTGAACTACTTTCTCCAAGACTCACAGAATAGTGTGTTTATTTTTGATCATGTGACATACTTTTAACCAACCAGACTTCAAGAAAATTACAATGATGGATATAAGGTACTTGGCATAAATTTGTTCTTTATGAAAACTTGGCATATCCTTCTAGGATATTGATATACAATGTACTGATCTTACGTATGATTTCATGAAGTCATAAGCCACAGACTTACTTGACAACTACCCAGTTTTCATAGTAGGTTCACCGGTTTCAGAAATTAATGAAAGCTCTCATAGGAAGTAAAGCAAATACTGTAAAATTCCAACATCTTGAAACATGTCTCAATGGCTTATCTCTTACAAGAAAAATCATAATGCATGATTTCATCAGACAAGCATAATATGTAAATTGTATGTTGTATGGTAAGTAATCTAGGATCAATTTCTCTGCCTTTGTGAGAATTCTGTGCAAAGAGCAACCCAACGGCAACATAAGATGGCAGTATTAATATTAATGAAAATGTGCAAATTGTGTATCAATAATAGACCTGTATCTGTTAGATACATTAACTTCAGGTATAAAGTTTTTACTATCCCCCCCCCCAAAAAAAAATCAAAATTTGTGCATGGAATGTATAGACAGTAGGGCATTGACCAATAACGCTCTAGAAAAAAGTTCTGTAGTCTCCAGAATGGTATTGAAAAATAACATTACAAATTGATTAAGAAGAAGTTGCTGATAAGAGACAGCTTTTATTCTCAAATTTTCACATGCGCATTGATGAGATAAGTGACTAATTAGTGAGGCAAGTTCCTCAGTCCCTTTCGTAGAAGAAGGAAAAATCGTCAATAGCAATTGCACTGACGTGAACATTACTCGCTAGATCGGTCTTTACAGTACACCTGTGTTATTGATATTTATGAAGGCTTGTAGCTCTACATTAATTCACGTCAGAATGCGCTGGTGAAGGTATTCTATTGAATTAATTTAACATAAGCCATTCATGTGGTCCTCCATTATTTATAGTATGGTTGCTCTAAAATGCCTCTACAAAGTTCCTATTCAGTTTCCAAACATCTTCAGATTCACAGAAGCATTGTGAATGCATAGGTTGTCAAGCACACCCGAGTTTGCGAACGAGAATATGGTGGAGTGACATGCCAGCCACGTAATTTATGTTTGCACATGGTGAAAGTCCCCGGTAGTTTGTACACAGTTTAAATGTACTTGGTCACGACGTTATAAATAACTGTGATAATTAATTAGTTTTCGCAAAAACGTGCCAATGGATTTAGGATAACAAACACGATTTACAGGTTTTGTAATATTTGAATAATCATCACTATGCATTTGTAAAATACCATTGATGGGACTACAGAAAATCACGCAATTTGGCCTTGCCCTACAGTCCAGTATCGTATCTATTCTGGACATGTTTTCATGATGGCTATTCTAATGTTTTGTAAATTTTGTTCAGCAGTACGGGATACTGAGAGTCAGCTGATTCTTGCAATTAGAGAGTACACATCGTCATTACGTCTGCGGAGACCTCTCAAGATTGTGTTCAGCTGTGTGCATGTACGGACTCCCCTCCTTGCTCACCCATGACATCAAACCTGCCTTCTGCTGCCTCAGCCAGGAAATCATGTGCATCTCATGGACAGTAAGTGCATTTCAGGTGTTACTGATTAATGGAGGAAATTGGTTACGGGAGAAGTGCATGTATTCCTTAGAGGGGAATTAAACCCAGACATCTTCCGAATTCACAGAGATAGTGAAAGTTTGAACAAATTTGGCTGAATGGTTCAAGAGTTATTGTTCAAAGTTTATTTAATCATTGTTATGGATGGTCCTTAAATTGCCAACTCCACCCATTTTTAGATGAAAGTGTGGAGAACTTCTCATTGGATTTGTCCACGAATTTTCCTGAATTTGCATTTTTCTGAAGTTTCAGTTGAGAAGTAACTAATTTCTTTCAAAAAATATGTAGACTCACTTTTGCTAGGACATACTTGCACAATTGACAAGCAAGAGCAAAATGGATATTACATAAAAAATGAGAATACATGAAAAACTGTATACAAAACCAATGGAGAGTTCTCCACACTTTCATCGTAAAAGCTGGTAGAATTTGCTAATGTAAGAATCCTCTGTAACAAGGATGAAGTAAACTTTAAACAATCATAACTCTTGAACTGTTCAACCAAATTGGTTCAAACTTCCACTGATTTCCTTCTTGCATTGTTTTATATTCTCTGAATTCAGGAAGACATCTGGGTTTCATTCCACTGTTATGCAGTGATCTGTAGTACCAAAGAGAAGTGAACAAGATTGAAAAGGGTAATTTATGGGAAAGATAATATTTGTATTTATTAAAGAGACTGTGATTGTTTTCTGAAATGATTTTAACCTATTGACTCATAGACATGGGTGTAATTGACTCGTGCTCTGGGTAGAAAACAGTTTCATACTGTGCATCTTAAAGTTGGTTGTTTTATTTAGTTCCAAACATCACATATATGAATCAGAACATTACTGCATTATTTGATAGAACTGGAGAGAATTGGAGAGAGAGGGCACAAGCATACCATCGACTGGACATCAGTTAAATTGCTCTAGTTTCTTTTGGTTATTTGTGCATTTCCTATCTTTAAACAAATCTTTATTGGACGCCCACTTGTGTAGGCACTTTGGATGACTCTCACTTCAACATAAGCCCTGCCTCAAGTGGCTGTGAAGACTGTTGCAAACAGAATGTCCAACAAGCATGCTACTCTGCAGAAGGTTCGGTAAATTGGTGTTTGACAGCAAGGTTACTGGGGGTCCACCAACTCTTCACGGCTTGCAGGTGAAGTTGCAGTTTGTCGCTGTACACACGAAGGTCTCTAAAGACAGTGTTGAATTGAGCGTGCACGGACTCTTCTCTTTGTTCCGCCATGACATCAAAGCTCCTTTCCACTTTCTTGTCCAGGGAATCTCACGTTTCTCAAGGACATGCATCTTGGTTGTAACTGATGTACTAAGGTTTAGTCCCGGAAGAAATACATATATTCCTTAATGCTGTTTTCTGCAGTACCAAACAAATATGAAAAAGAATGTAAAAAATCATTTTAACTTAATTATGAACACTAAGTTTCTATTATGTACGGGGGTAGAATATGCTCTCTATTCTGGCCACGCTTCCACGATAGCTATTTCATTGTTTTGTAAATTTGTGGTAAACTGCAGGATTTCTTAGAATCCACTAATTCTTCGTGGCTTGCAGGTAGACTTGCAGGTTGTCGCTGTATCCACAAAGATCTCTCAAGACAGTGTTAAGCTCAGTGCGCACGGACTCTCCTCTTTGTTCCCCCATGACATCAAAGCTCCCTTCACACTTTCTCATCCAGGGAATCGTATGTTTCTCAATGACATGCATCTTGGGTGTAACCCATGCTTTAAAGGCACTGTATAACAATGTTTCCAGTTAAAAAAATCTGAGCTGCATGATTCCCCATGCTACCCGTGTCTCTGATATGGTCTAAAAATGAAGCCCTGAAAAAATTGTAGTTTAAAACGATCAGTAAGTGATTTAAAAAAGTAAAAATCATTGAGAGACCATTCCAGCTTTCCCCCATAGACTGCTGTGTTGCAGAATTTCCTATCGCCTGATAGGAAATTAATGTGCCAATTTGTATCTGCACATATTGTACTAGTGACAGCATAACTGTCCAAACTTTTGTGTTCTAGGGCGTTTATTTGTCTATTCAAACACTATCAGATATGTCAGATAGCAAAGTTCGACAATTTTTTAAACGGGTCTTCCACAGTGTTATATAGCGTCTTTAAGGAATTGGTCTCAGAAGAAATGCATATTCCTTAATGTTGTGTTATCTGCAGTACCAAAAAAAAATGAAAATAAAATATTGTAAGAAATCATTTTAACTTTAATTAATCTGTTGCTTACGGGAACTGAATAGGCCCTGTGCAAAGTCTATGGCAATTTGCGTAATCTTGTCAACAGGTTACAGGGACTAAGTTTGTATTATGTGTGGGATTAAACCTACTCTCTATTCTGGCCATGGATGCTTTCATGATAGCTATTTCATTATTTTGTAAATTTGTGGTGAACTGCAGGATTTCTTAGAGTCCACTGATTTTTGATGGCTTGCAGGTAGAGTTGCAGGCTGTTGCTGTATCCACGAAGATCTCCTAAGACTGTGCTGAGTTGAGCATGAACTGATTCTCCTCCCTGTTCCCCCATGACCCCAAAGCTCACCTTACACTTTCTCATCCAGTGAATTGTATGTATCTGAAGTACATGCATCTTGAGTGCAACCGATTGGTTATGGAATTGGTCTCTGAAGAAATGCATGTATTCCTTCATGCTATTAACTGCAGTAGCAAAGAGTATTAAGAGTGGAAAAGGAATTTATAGGACATGTTATGATAAGGAGACTGTGATTAAGCTGTTGACTCCCGGGCATGTATGTTGTTGACTCCTGGTCTGGATAGAAAACAGTTTCATACTGTGCATCTCTTATATATCACCGATTTAACTAAATGTAATAGTCTTTGATGTGAAATGATACAATTCATGCAATTCAATTCAAATTCAATTTTCAATTCAATTTAAATTTCATTCACATTTCATTAAAAAAATATACAAGTATATATATCATGAAAATTATAGGTAATCATGATAACATCATAACATAATAAATTACAGCAAAATTGCAAACAATGATACTTTTCTGAAAGCATAAAAAGTGGAAGGGAACAGCAATGGGTCATTGACCTTTTTAGGCTGAATCCTATGAACATTAAAAATGTAAACGATGTGATCATTAATGATGACAATAAACTGAATAACAACGAAGGAAACATTGAAGGAAGATTTGTAATGATAAGCTTGAAAACGCTGAATTAGTCATCAACTATGTGTGGGAGCACTTTGGAATTGGCAAATGATGCACTACGTGGTACCCTGGGGTATCTTTGTACCCTAGCGTCCAGCTTGTATCCATTAGCAGTACAGTTGCTTTAGTAATGTTGCTGGTATTGCACCAGTGCACAATATACGGACATAAATAAACTGAAAAAAGTCAAGTGAAAATGATGTGGAAGTTAATGGGTCTTTACTGTTGTAAAAGACATTTTTACCAAACCCTTTTGCACAAAACAATCGTTTTTCAGCATTTAGAAGCACACTGCAAAACTAACATTCAGACAGTTTGGTAACCCAGGGTACAGTGCTGAAAATACTAAATGGTGGATTTCTTTTTGGTATTCCAGGGTACTCATAAAATACTGTAAAATACACTTAAGAAAAAAATCTGTCTAACGTAGCTGATGTATATCATCTTTCAAAAGGAAGTGGCCAGCATTGAAGAGGTTGTGGCATTTGGCCTTGAGGCCAGGTACAGTGGCATTATTTGGATGCCACAGTACAGGCCTTGCTTGGTCTGAAGTTCAGTGTTTGAAGCCAGTTTGCTGGCTTTAAAAAGGATTTCCTCTTTGAGCCGTTTAACATTTTCCTCCTCATATGTATAAACATAACATCATACTAACACATAGCAAACAAGATAAGGGAAAAGAATTGATTCTGCATGTAAGTAGCAATAATCATGCCAGATCATATATTCTGTGTGATTAGAAAATACAGTAAGTAAAGGATAATTATTGCATATTGTTACGACATTGTTCGGCATATGTTACTGAAATGTACAAAACCCTACTTCAAATTGTGGATGTGGTTTCCAACGAAAGACTTGCGGTGGTAGGTCTGCCTGTAGATTTTCATGGATTGCAGTGTTTCATCAAGAAATGAGACAACTGGCCCTTCACAAACATCTAACTCTTGCATTTTGGAAATGGTGTCTTCCTGAACAAGGACCAATATATTCCAGAGATAAGTTCATGACATGATATTTGACTGGAATATAGATCATTGTAACAGGCGGCCTCAACATTTTTTTTTGCATGCTTAGTTGGGCAAGTGAATTTTAGTTTCACCTACCCAATTTTTTTCCGCACATACATACATACATACATACATACATACATACATACATACATACCTACATATATGTATTTATGGGGAAGTGAGGTCACACATATACATGGAATTTCCCTCAAAATTAAGCAGGAGACTGAGGACAGACCTCACTTTTTTCATACACAAAGTACTGGTGTATTGTAAAAAGCGAGTACATATAGGAAACACAAATGTGAGGTCAGATAAACAAGTTATACACGGATTATTTGTGGATAATGAAAATTGAGGTCAGAGTACATATTATATACATATCAACAGTATTGGTGCACAGGTAGAACTGAGGACACATACCAATCATCCATACACACATTATTTGTGGATAATGAAAATTGGGGTCAGCTTTCACATTATATACACTTCAACAGTATTGGTGCACAGGAAGAACTGAGGACACATACCAATCATCCATACACACATTATTTGTGGATAATGAAAATTGGGGTCAGCTTTCACATTATATACACATCAACAGTATTGGTGCACAGGAAGAACTGAGGACACATACCAATCATCCATACACACATTATTTGTGGATAATGAAAACTGAGGTCAGCTTTCACATTATATACACATCAACAGTATTGGTGCACAGGAAGAACTGAGGACACATACCAATCATCCATACACATTATTTGTGGATAATGAAAATTGAGGTCAGCTTTCACATTATGTACACATCAACAGTATTAGTACACAGGTAGAACTGAGGACACATATCAATCATCCATACACACATTATTTGTGGATAAAGAAAATTGAGGTCAGCTTTTACATTATATACACATCAACAGTATTGGTACACAGGTAGAACTGAGGACACATACCAATCATCCATACACACATTATTTGTGGATAATGAAAATTGAGGTCAGCTTTCACATTATATACACATCAACAGTATTGGTACACAGGTAGAACTGAGGACACATACCAATCATCCATACACACATTACTTGTGGATAATGAAAATTGAGGTCAGCTTTCACATTATATACACATCAACAGTACTGGTGCACAGGAAGAACTGAGGACACATACCAATCATCCTTACACACTTTATTTGTGGATAATGAAAATTGAGGTCAGCTTTCACATTATATACACATCAACAGTATTGGTACACATGAAGAACTGAGGACACATACCAATCATCCATACACACATTATTTGTGAATAATGAAAATTGAGGTCAGCTTTTACATTATATACACATCAACAGTATTGGTACACAGGTAGAACTGAGGACACATACCAATCATCCATACACATTATTTGTGGATAATGAAAATTGAGGTCAGCTTTCACATTATATACTCATCAACAGTATTGGTACACAGGTAGAACTGAGGACACATACCAATCATCCATACACACATTACTTGTGGATAATGAAAATTGAGGTAAGCTTTCACGTTCTATACACATCAACACTATTGGTGCACAGGAAGAACCGAGGACACATACCAATCATCCATACACACATTATTTGTGGATAATGAAAATTGAGGTCAGCTTTCACATTCTATACACGGGTGATTCCGTGTCAAATCACCCCGCCCAAAATAAAAATGAATTTAAATGGGTACCGACTCCAAATTTGCTCATATTGGTATATTAGGGTAATTGACATCATACAAGCCAGAATTTCACTTTTTAGCGCAATCCGCCTTACGGTTCTCGCGCTATGACACGCCCTTCATTAGCATGTTTTGGCCAAAATGGGCGTAACTTGCCAATTTCTAATGCGCCATTGTGCGCGATGGTAATGGATGGTCCAAATTTGACTTGTAGTGCGTATCACGGCAAAGGGAATAGATAAACAATTATAAATGTAACATTAGTTTTTACATTGGAGCAGTTTAAATACGATGACCTTTGACCTTACCTTGACCTTGATTTTAACCATCGGGGTGTCAAAATATATTCTAGCGAAATCAGTGTACGTCATATTCAGATACCTCTTCTACAAAATATTAAAAAACCTGGAAATATATTATTTTTTTTGTTTCTATCTTGTTGTAAGCGGCACATTCTGATACTTCCTGAATTTATACAGTCCACATGTAGACTTTTATGTTATTATGTACATAAGGCTTTCATAAGGAAGACGATGCGAGCTTTGTCTCCATTGTCATCGCAGTTTGTCCGTAATGGCAAGCAGGACGCCACAATATCTTGGCGTTTCGATGACCGCCACTGTTGAAAACTTTGAAAATTTGTGAAATTGCATTGCCTCCGAAAAATGGCCCTAGAATCAAAACGCCTTACTCAAAATTAATGATCTTGGTATCATTTTATTGGAAAAAGAATGGTCTAACCAACGAAATAAAAATTAATGACATTTTGCCGATAATGTTGAAGGAATTAGCGATCATACTCGTAGCATTCTTTCTGGGCCACCCTGTAGGCCTATATATACAGTATATATATCTATATTGATATTTACATTTTTATTTATAAATATATATTTAATTTATATTTATATATTTTAAGAAAAACTTTTCTTTGGCTTAATACTTACAGCTTGTGCTACCGTTTCACGAATAAATGTGGGAAGGAATCGTTTTGACGATCCCATCTTTCTTCTCCACACCTCGTCCAATTGGGCACCAAAGTCTTTTATTGGTTTGCCATTCCGGGTCAAGAAAAGTGGCTCTTGCGGGTCATTTGATGGGAAATATATAACAATTTTCATGGTCTCAAAGACCTCCTTATAATGAGGTTCAACTGAATATGAGGTTATTCAAATTTCTTTATAGATACATGTATACAGACACAGATATAATGAGAATTCGGGTGTTACCAACATTCACTGGCTGGAACAAAATAAAGAATGCATAGAAGTGAGCGTTTCTTTTTGAGAGAAATATCCTTTTTATTACTTAATGGTGTGCATGCTGTACTTTTTTTTCTTGCAAAATGCTGGCTGAGGCCAAAATATGTTTTTTTTATTATCTAAAACGTGTCAGAGTCAATTTGCTCCAAATATAAAACTTGTTACAAGATGTACAGCACAGTAAAAAAATACTTGATAAGCTTTTCTGATCAAGAAGATAACTTTCATTATCCTCGTTACAATGAGGTTCCACTGTATTAAACACACTTGCAATTTCACTCCGTGTAGGCCTCTCATTGACAATTCAATTCAGGTCAGTGGCAGACTGATGCTCACCTTTGTGGCTAACAAACATTTTTGAACATTATCATGTTGTTTCATTTATGTTGAGTGACTCTCATGTTGGAATTTGTTGCACTTAATCTCAAATGAATTGAGTTCAAAGACTCTTCGTCAATTTACAGTCTTTGAATTGAAGTACTCCTAGTGTTTGTAATTTTTTCACATCTAATACTTTAAAAATGTAAGGGTAGCATTTGTTTTTATATGTTATTTATTGTGTCTGTTGATGTGTTCATGCAACTCTGATTTGCAAACATGCAATTCAGCCACTGGCTGCGAAGCATGACTCATAAAACCTGTATTGAATTTAACTGAACTGAAAAAAATAGGGATCACAGTTTGAGGCAGGAATAAATCGGCTACCTCTATGTCCAAAACTTCTTCAGCAATCTGCATTCATCACGGCTGATTGAATTACAAAACCGTTGGGTTGAATTGGCATAATTCTCTTTCTTTTTTTTCAATACAAAAGTTAAACAATAACACAGAACTACAAAACCGCTTAATCAAAACACACACATGCATTGCATGCCGTTCATAATTTTTTTTATCGCTGATATGTCTAAAACTTAAGGGGTGGGTCTTTTTTTTTTCATTATTTTTGTGTGACCAGTTAAGCCTCACCCCTCAATAAATCTCTGAACCAGATTCCTGTTGTGACATCATCAATCAATTATCATATTGTAACCAAACAAAAAAATAAGTATGTGCTTCCACACTACCTAGCTACCAGATCACACTACTTTTTTAAAGGGTGTAAATTACATGTTATTCTTAACCCGTTGCTTACGGGAATCGGATGGGTCCTGTACAAAGTCTATGGGGATTTGCATAATCTTGTAGTCAACGGGTTGATATTTGGTACTAGGAGGAAACATTTCAGCACAAGACAAGGCAATACCCAAAACGTGTTTCGCCCATTAACATATGCAACAAATCTTATCTTATCCCAAAAGTTGGTTGACCCGTGCCTGTGACCTTTCAGTTTCATGTGACCTTAAAATCCCAAAGAAACATCTACTATCCAAGTTTGGTCACAAACGGGCATATGGGTCAAAGTTATGGGCCATAATACAGACGTGCCCAAAAACTTCCCCAAAAACTAAAGGACCCTGCCTGTGACCTTTGACCTTGAGGTGACCTTTAACTCTCCAAGGGACATCTACCATCTAAGTTTGATCACAAACAGGCATACAGATCAACAGTTATGAGCCATAATACAAACGCACCCAAAAACTTGCCCCAAGAACTTAACATTGGGCTCCAAAAGTTCATTGACCCTTGCCTTTGACCTTGAGATGACCTTCAATTCCCCAAGGGACATCTACCATCCAAGTTTGGTCAAAAACAGGCATACGGATCAAAAGTTATGAGCCATTATACAAACACGCCCAAAACTTGACCTAAAAAACTTAACATGACTCCTGTTCGTGACCTTTGACCTTAAGGTGACATTCACCCTTGAGGTGACCTTCACATTTAGTAAAATGTTAAACTTTGCATAAAAACTCTTTCCTCCAATTTTGATTTAAATTGAAGCCCTGAGTACAAAGTTATTCAAGTTTTTGTAAGTGTCAGGGCGGACGGACAACGGACCAATGCCACAGGTGATCCCTTAGTCTCACTCCACCACGGTGGGCTGGACAAAAAGGTGGATTGCAAATAACATGAACAACAAATAACATGAATACAACATCTTGCCTTGATGGCGAACGAACTCTAAAACACTTCATCACTTTATAACTATCAATGTAAGATATACACTGCCCTCTAAAGGTTAGAGAACACCTGCAACCAGTACTATATTTTTACAAATATCTGTTTTTGATAGTTCACTTCAGTTTGATAACCGATGACAATGCTGCATTTTTTTATTTTTGGGGTGTCAAAATGAAATGTAAACATTATAAAATCAGCACAAAAAGTTAGTTTATTTTGCCAGATGCATGCATATTCAAATTTTGCCAGTGTATCAAAGAGTCAAACCTTACTATGAGAACCCTACTGGTGAACCCCCCTCCCTTTTTTTTGGGGGGGGGCACTCACCATCAGGTGTATACGACATGTGCATCATAAAAATTGTGGGTAGGGGGTCTTTTTTATGCAAACATTGCAGGCCCACGCAGGGTCAAATAGGTATATGATTTTCAGACAAGACGGAAAAGGCCCCGCCAAAGGCATATAGAATTCGCTATGCCGCGCCGCCCCACAAAAGGCCTCCGTGATTTGTCACCTTGTAATTTTACGAAATGGGGATACTTTTTCAAGAACTTCTTTGGTTGGGCCGAATATTGTTTTTTTCTGTTTTATTTTTGTTGTTGTTGTCTGTAATTTTCTGTTTATTACGAGTCAAACGCTGCCCCCCCTTCTCATTTTTACAGTAGATTTTAGTGATAAACTGCACACATATGACATTTAAAACTATATGATAACTTAATTGTCCCTTCTAAGCGATGTATAGACTAAAATTGAATAAATATGTTTATAATCGATTATTCATAATCGATTCAATTACCATCTTTTTCAAAGTATATAAAATATATCTGCTGCTGAGATTGGCACGGTTGATAACATATTTTGACACAAAAGTAGTATTGATATCAATCAAGAATGGCGAAATATGCGTAAATAGTGCAAATTTTCTTTACAATGGTTCATTCGAATTTGAGTAAAAAACGACGGCCGCGCTCTTTAACTCGATCTATATTGATA
>JZLH01S0266837.1:31494-43039 GCA_001188425.1 Eucidaris tribuloides
TGTGCAATGTATTGGTAGTTGCATCAATAACTTGAAGGACTTTTTGTCCCTTGTCACCTCCCAATTTTAATCCATTATTTTCATCTTGTTCAGTAAGTTTATTGGGACCATGTGAAGTTACAAATTGCCGTAGTTGCATCATCTAACTTAAAAGGACTTTCGTCCCTTATCACCTCCCAATTTAACCCATATTTTGTTCTTGTTTAGCAAGCTTTTGGAACATGTTTGAAGTTTGCAAGTTGATCATTAACTGGAGGAGTTTCCACCACTTATCATCTCCAACTTAACCAATATTTGTTCTTGTTTAGCAGCTTTTGGTAGATTGCTAGCGTTTGTTAGTTTGTATTCATCATCTTAAAGGACTTTCCTCCCGCTTATCACTTTCAACTAACCCATTATTTTATCTTGTTCAGAATGCTGTTGGGACGGTGCAATGGTTTGCTAGTAGCATTATTAACTTGAGGAGTTCGCCCTTATTGCCTTCCAATGTACCCATATTTTATCTTGTTCAGTAGGCTGTTGCGACACATGTGAAGTTTGTAAGTTGCATAAACATTAACTGGAAGGAGTCCCTTTTCATCTCCCAACTTATACTCCATATTTGTTTTATGCAAGTTTTTGGTAGATGCTAGGTTTGCTAGTTGCGAACATTTTTAAAAGACTCTCTCCCCTTATCACCGCCCAACTTTAACCATATTTCTCTTGTTCAGAAACAGCTGTTTGGAACATTTTTGAAGTTTGAAGTTGCCATCGATTAACTTGAAGGAGTGTATGAACTCCCAACTTAACTATACTTCATCTTGTTTGCGAAAGCTGTTAGGATTGTGCAATGTTTGGTAGTTGCATCATCAACTTGAGGTTTTCCCCTTTATTCACCTCCAAATTTAATCCATATTTCATCTTGGCAGTAAGTTATTGGGAACATGGTGAAGTTGGTTTAGTTGCGATCATTAACTTGAAGGACTTTCCTCCTTATCGCCTCCCAATTCAGATCCATATTTCATCTTGTTCAAGTAAGTTTATTGGGACATGTGAAGTTTAGTAGTTGCATCATCACTTAAAGGACTTTCCTCCCTTATCACCTCCCAATTTAACCCATATTTGTCTTGTTAGCAAGCTTCTTTGGTAGACTGCTAGCGTTTGCTAGTTGCATCATCAACTAAAAGACTTTCCTCCCTTATCACCTCAATTATAACCATATTTTATTCTTAGCTCAGCAGTAAGCTGTTGGAACATGGTTTTGAAATTTGCAAGTTGCCATCGTTAACTGAAGGAGTCTTCCCTTCTTATCTTCTCCCAACTTAACCATATTTCATCTGTTCGCAAGCTGGTTTGTAGATGCAAAGTTCTGCTTTTTGCGCATCATCAACATGAAGGAGTTTTCCCCCCTTATCACCTCCAGTTTAATCCATATTTTTATCTTGTTTATTTAAGCTGTTGGGACATGTGAATGTTTGCGAGTTGCCCATTATTTACCTAACAGCAGCAAATATCGCCGATAAAATATTTGAAGTGAGCCGCTAGCTCTCTTCCAAATCTCTAAACATAAGATCTAGAGAATACAACGGCCGGGCAGGGAGAGAAAAACAAGCAAACAGAAAAAACTGCTGAGTGCAAGCAAAACCGGGCGCTTGTCCGGCGATTGTGGCTGCCACGGAGTGGGGCTGGGGACGCGTTCGCACCCAGGTCAAGGCACTGGAGGTTATTATCAACATTAGCATCATAGTCAACTAGCTCAATATGCAAGCTTGATGTGAAAACTCAACTGTTGCAACTAACAAAGTCCTGCTAAGTTAACAATAAAACAGTGTCAATCATCAGTAATATTAGATGTCATATCGAGCAATCAAATCAGTAAATTCTAAATCACATAAATAATAATAAATAATAATAATAACTAATAATAATAATAATAATAGATAATAATACATAATCGCATAATTATTCGAAATATAGACAAGACATCACAAAGTTCTTCCGAAAATATTCCGAAAATATTCCAGATTATGCCAATAAGGTGGGCCGGAGCCACGAGCAGCGCACGATAGAACAAAAGTTTGAACTAGAGTCGCCATCTTGTGAATAAAAAAGAATTGAAGCATTCGGGAAAAGAATGTTAAACCTGTTTCTTACGGACCTTGGAAGAGTGGATTCTAATCCTTATCTGAGATATATGTCTTCAGAGCCACATTGTCCCCACTAGCTGCATTATTGAATAACTTATCAGCAGCTCTTAGCACTGTGTGAGCATTACTTTCCCCAGAATTTTGGAAAGGCATGTAGCCCTTTGGAGCTAATATTTGGCTTCCTTGCACTTTAGAATTGAATTGGCTTCATGCACAAAACTATCCAAGGATGCATGGTACAATAAAAGGGAGTTTAATGACTTTCCCCATCTCTTTGAATTCTCTGTCAACTGCTGAATCGGTTACACATCTGTCTGTCATTGTATGGGATTCTTTGTCAAGGAGATCTTCTTCAACTTGACTGCATAGTGACTAAATTGAATACATAGTTTTTTGCCACCCCCCCCCCCCCCCGACTGTTGCAACACCCCTGTCAATGACTTTGTGGCAATCTCCACCTCTGCAAGTGCCCTAGCCATCTCTTTGTTGTGCCATCATACTTGAATGTGATGTCTGTTTCTGTGCAGTGGGGGGACAGGATTCACTCTTTAAATCAGTCTTCGAAACTTGGCTTACTGTTTTTCTTGTATTGCATTTGCTTTCTTCACTTCCTAGCAGCCTTTGTATGCCGCGAAATGATTGCACCCACAATTTACACATTTTGGGGTGTCTCTTTACAGTCCTCAAATGTATGTGGTCCTCCATATCTTACACATTTCATCTTTGCCCTACATTGCACTATTGTGTGCCCAAATATTTGACAAACATCTATGCACTGGAGGAACATATTGTCTAACTTGGAATTTTTGTTAGCATATGATCTCATTTGGAAGTGAGGTTGACTACCGGGAAAGTATGATGCTTCTTGTAGGAATTGTACACCAAAAGGCATATTTGTCTTTGTTCCTAACCTGAGCTGACACACCCCTAATCGTCCCACTCATGACAGATGATTCATCATAGTCTTGATCAACCAGGTTTTGCTGATAGTCAACTTCATGGGTCTTTAGAATGTCAAATCTATCATTCGTCAGTAATTCAGCATCCAACTAAATTTCAGCCCTGAACTCTAAAAAAAACCTCTAGATTTTCTTCATCATAAAAATATATTATAACAAGAGAAATTTGCTCTTGTTCTGGTTATGTCCTTGGTTTGATCAACTACATGTATTACTGTAAATTCCCCTGTTTTTTTTGGACTTCCTGTATTATTTCTGTCCTTTGACAACACTTTTGGGATTAACAGCTCTACAATGTTCTTTGTATCTGCATTGTGGGAGTTTTTGAGTGCAGGTAACATCTCGTGGAAGATTTAGTTTCTGTGAGAGCATTGATGACCTGGTTGACCATGGTGAGATGAAGTTCATAGGTGACTTTCAGGTCCGCGATTCCGTTCTGTGCAAGTCCGCCTCTACTTCGTATGTGATGTCCAGGACAACATATATTGGATGCAGACTATTGATTTCCTGTTTTATTGATGTGTCCACATCCTGGTTTAACTCTTAACATGCCGAAGTCGTAGATCTGCACCAAATAATACACATAAAGTCCATGGAGGTCTAAATCTTCTGGCATGTTAAGAGTTAATGTCTTGGGTTTTTTTTTTGTTAAAATTGAGGTAGAGAATTTGACAAAATTTTGTTGAAGATAACACTGGATTCTTTACAAGATTTGATCACTCCATTTTACCTGAACAGGAACCACAGTTGTGCAGATAACTCCCGTCCATCTTTTCGGGCAAAGAAACTCTTTTGCTTCTACTTGGCTCTGTCCTGATGAGTCATCAAATCTATACTTGTAAACTGACTTCCACAACATGTGGTTGCCATCCAAAAGATCCTCCACAACATTTGTTGTTACCTTCTTTTGATCCTTAATGATTCGCAAAACAGAGGCATTCTGCCAGAAGGTTCAGGAGTGAATGAAAAAAAAAATATAGAAAAACATCAGCCAACATATGTATCTAGAAATATTAGTACACAACATTTTTCAAATCAACAAATCACTATCTAAGCCTCAAATTCGTGCTCCCATGGATGAAAGTTGGAAAACAGATAGCACTGTTTGAATTGGCTGTTGCCCCCATCAGAGAACATGTCTATTTGACGGATGTTTGGGTATTTCATGGAAGATTTGTTTCTGTGAGAGCATTGATGACCTAGTCGCCCACGGTGAGATGTAGTTCATAGCCATAGGCGACTTTCAGGTCCGCGATTCCATTCTGTGCAGGTCCGCCTCTACTTCGTATGTGATGTCCAGGACAACATATATTGGATGCAGACTATTGATTGGATGCAGACTATTGATTTCCTGTTTTGTTGATGTATCCACATCCTGGTTTAAGTCTTAATGTGCCGAAGTCGCAGATCTGCACCAAATAATACACGTAAAGTCTATAGAGGTCCAAATCCTTTGGCATGTTAAGAGTAAATGTCTTGGTTTTTTGGGGGTAAAATTGAGGTAGAGAAGTTGACAGAATTTTGTTGAAGATGGCACTGGATTCTCCCACAAGATTTGATCACCTCATTTTATCTGTAGAGAAACCACAGTTCTGCAGAACAAATTCGCATGCGTCTTTTCTGGCAAAGAAAATCCTTGCTTCTACTTGGCTCTGTCCTGTTGAGCCATCAAATCTGTACTTGTAAACTGACTTCAGCAACATGTGGTTGTCTTCCAAGAGATCCTCCACAACATTTCTCATTATCTTCTTTTGATCCTTAATGATTCGCAAAACAGAGGCATTCTGCCAGTAGGTTGAGAAACGCATGGAAGAACCTGTAGAAAAACATCAGCCGACAGATGTTATTTGGTGTCCATGTTTGTGATAGACGTGTTTCACAAATCAATCCTTGATGATTTGCAAAATGGAGGCATTCTGCCAGTAGGTTCAGGAATGAATGAAAAACATGTAGAAAAACAGCCAACAGATGTCATTTAGTGACAATGTTCGCGGTAGATGTGTTTCGCAAATCAATCCTTGGAAGATTTGCAAAATGGGGGCATTCCGCCAGAAGGTTCAGGAATGAATGAAAAAAATCCGTGAAAAACATCAGCCAACAGATTACCTTCTTTTGATCCTTGATGATTTGCAAAACGGAGGCATTCTGCCAGTAGGTTGAGGAACAAGTGGAAGAACCCGTAGAAAAACATGAACCAACAGGTGTATCTGAAGTAAGAAAATAATACTGCACAGAATTCTTCATGAAATTTACTTTCTTCTAATCCTTGATGATTCGCAAGGCAGTATGATTAAGGAAATTCTGAAGAGGAACCTCGGTAGAATTTTGACCTTCCTTCATTGTAACACTTCAATTTGGCCTTCCTGACTTCATTGTATAGTGGGTAGATATTTGCATTCTTTCTCTTTGCTGACGATCTAACAATCTGATATGATTGTTTTGTAATTTCTGGTCCTACAATGAATGATAATGCTTCATGAGATTTGAATGGTTCAGGTGTCTTCACTGGTTTTGATATGAGTTTTCTTATCTTGGTGGGTCGAGGTGGGGAATCATGGCAAAGTTCAGGACACATTTTCGATCTGGACTTTTCTTGATGCAGCAAAATTAGTTCTAGAATTTCTCTTCTACTCCACAATTCTTGTGCCTTCCTATGCCTAGATTTTTTGGGCAAGGCTTCCCAGTCTTTACCCAGACTTCCCGCAGTCAACATTTGCGATGTTGATGGCATCTTTCTCTCTACTCGTTGAATTGAATGTATTTCTGATTACAGCGCTATTACTGACTACAACACTACTATCATAATTAATCCACAACAACTTCATGTCTTGCACAGTACATGAACCAATAAGCAGTTTACAATCTTCTTTGCATACTTCCCTGTAAATGGAAAGATCCTGGTGGCTCGAAAACCCGACTGGATTAGCTCCTTCTGTCTAGTAACTTCTTCCCAGAGTCTGCTAAAGATACTTGCAAAAGTTTACTCCACCACAAACTGTCCTGGGTGGTCTTGGCGATATAGAATGATGCTTAGCTCTAGCCCATTCTGCCTTCAGTGGCTTGAAGAAAGACACACTGCAGTGTTGAATGATGTGGCTTGCATGGGCTGGGAGAGGGTACAACTCGACTCCGAACCCATTGCACAGCTTGCCAGCTTGTGTACTGTGCCTTGTCGACCAGCAGTAGTATCTAGTATCGGTTTGGGGATGTTATGCTGCTCAACCCATGGCAAGAAACTGAAATCCATATCACGTAAACGTGATATTCGCAGTGATTTATGTGGTTTAGTCACAGTGTAAATATTTGGTATGCGTATATGCAGTATACACTAGCTGCAACTACAGTTCAGTTTCATTTTTTACAAATTTCATTATATGTTTAAAAAAGGGAAATATACTCCCTTGAAGACTTTCTTTCAGATGTTACTTTGTGAATATAGAAGCCTTATTTTATAACTTATCCAACTTTCAACATTATCCAGTTTGTTATTATCTTGCTATAATTATTTATTTGTTAAAGTAAAATGCTCAGGTTACATTTGGAGAGTTTATCAAGCAAGTTATGAATGTTATGAAACGTCTGTGTTGTAAAACAGTATACTCAGGAGTGAGTATATTATTTACTAGCGAAGCCATACTTACCCATTATCATTTTAACGCTATTCGCCCCCAGATCCGAATAGCCACCGGTAGCTTACCCCCTAGTTTTTTTTTTTTTTTTGGTATGCCCCGTGCGGAAGTAGGGAAACCCCTCACGCTGGCATATATAAGCGACCCTCACACATGTACACTTCCTCTTTCGTTAGGATCCCGTCCAGGAGAGGTGTATTACGTACGGGGAGGAAGGGAGGGTCCATGGGTAAGTATGGCTTCGCTAGTAAATAATATACTCACTCCTGAGTATACTGATTTACTGCGCTTCGCCATACTTACCCATTATCATTTTAACAACGCTAGATTCCCACGGAACCAAAGGTGGTGGGAAGTAATACACCTTAGCGAGAACGTGGCCCACCTATCACCTGACTTGGGACTTAAATACGTGGACAACTCAAGACCGCCGAGGCGAATGTAGTCTCACGATTAACCACATCTGATAGATAATATGAGATAAATGTGTTAGCATGGGCCCAGTATGCCGAATGAAGGATTTCTTCCATTGATACCCCCTGGAAAAGGGCCCAGGATGCCGAGATACCCCTTGTGTCATGAGCCCGAATATTTTGTGAAGTGAGAGCTTCTGCGCCACCAGACTTTATACCCTGAACGATCCAGCGGGAAATCGTATCTGGTGAAACAGGTCCATGGGGCTCAACTGAACTGACAAAAAGTTGATTCGACTGACGAATACTTTTGGTGCGGCTTAGATACCATTTTAGCGCCCTCACTGGGCACCACAAGCGGTCCTCTGAAACTGACGAGAATGAACTGAGAGTTGGTAATAAAATCTCACAGGGTTTAGACCCTTCTTTTTGGTTCTTAGCAATGAAATTCGGTCTAGGTATCATTCGTACCCTGTTCTTTTCCCATCTGATATGGCCAGAGTCTATGGACAGTGCGTGAATTAAACTGCGTCTAGCCCCTGATGCGATTGCTATAAGGAATGTAGTTTTGATAGACAGGTTAAGCAGTGAACATTTGTGCATGGGTTCAAATGGGGGTTTAGTAAGGGCCCGGAGAACCTTGGGAAGATCCCAACGGGGTAGTAGAGTCCGTTTGGGTGGGTTCTGCAGAAAGAAAGCTCTAGTCAATCTAGTTAGGAACAATGAGTTTGATACGGTTTCCCCATTATCAAAACCTGTATGAATAGCAGCAATGGCCGATCTATACCCTCGGATTGTTGATAATGACAACTTTTCATCGAACAACATGAGTAAGAAGTCTGCAATCTTACCTACAGAGGCAGAGGTTGGATCAATCTGAAGCTCCTCGCACCATTTGTAGAATCGGTGAAGTCTGGAATCATAAGTGTCCCTTGTCGAGGGTCGCAGGAAGTTGGCTGCCATGTTGGCAGCTCTTTCTGAAAGTCCTGCGTTCTCCGCCAATCTCCTGAAATGGGCCATAGTGTTAGGTTCAGTTTCTGGGGATCTGGGTAAAATGTTCTCGTCCCCGGTTGTCTGAGTAGGTCCACTTGTAGTGGCAGTGTCCTCGGGAAGTCCATCAGGAGGTATGTCAGTTGTGTGAACCACGGTCTCCGTGGCCAAGAAGGTGCTATTAGTAGAACTGTCGCTTTGTCCGCTATCACTTTTTCTAGCACTTTCGAGATCATGGAGAATGGGGGGAATGCATACCCCAGGATCCCTTTCCATGAGATTGACAGCGAGTCCGTCGCATACGCGAGAGGATCGAGATGTTTTGTGCAGTACACTGGGAATTGTTTGTTTAGTGATGATGCGAAAAGGTCGATCTGAGGATGACCGAATAGGTTGGTGATTTTCTGTACTATTTCCCGATGTAGCTGCCATTCGGTGGGCAGGTACCTGCCCCGTGACAGGAAGTCCGCTATGTAATTGTCTTTCCCTGGAATGTAGCACGCTTTCAGGGTGATATTGTGTTGTTTGCACCATTCCAGCATTTCTAGCGTCTGCAGGCAGAGCGTTCGCGATTTTGTCCCGCCTTGTTTGCATATGTGCGACACCACGGTCCTGTTGTCCGATTTTATTAGGATGCACTGGTTTTGAATTTGAGGTTGAAAGTGTTTCAGCGCTAGTTGTACAGCTTTCATCTCCAGTACATTTATGTGGCATGTTGTATTTGTCCCGTTCCACGCTCCCGATATATGCTGGTCTCCTAGGTGGGCTCCCCACCCCTGGAGTGATGCATCTGTTGTTATCGTAGTGGTAGGAATAGAGGGCTTTGTCTCCTTTCCCTGGAGTAGCATAGTCCGTGACGTCCACTTCCGAATAGAGCTCCTCATTTTGTGTGACATTGGGATGAGTTTGTGTTGGGAGTGGTATTTGGGTCGGTAGTGGGCTAGGACGTGCATTTGGAGTGGTCTCATCTTCATTCTGCATAGTTTCACCACTTCCATAAGACTTGACAACATGCCCAAGAAAGTAAGCCACAATTTTGCTTTCGATTGCGTTTGCGATATTAGTTTGTGGCCGATTTTGATTATTTTCTCGATTCTGTGATCTGCTGGACGAGCAAGTAATTCTGGTATGTCTATTTTTGCCCCTAGGAATTCTGGGTGCGTTGTGGGTGTGAGATTTGATTTTTCCAGGTTGATAATGAACCCCAACTCGGTTGCTAGTTTTAGAGTTATGTCTATGTGGGAGGCTAGTGTTGTCCTGCTTGGCGCTAGGATGAGCCAGTCGTCGAGATAGAAAAATATCTTGATCCCTCGCTTTCTCAACTCTGCTGCCATTATTCTGATCAGTCTGGTAAACACCCGAGGGGCAGTTCTTAGTCCAAAGGGGAGAGCTTTGAACTGGAAGTATCGGTTGCCTATTGCGAAACCCAGTATGTGTTGGCTTTTTTCGGCTATTGGGATGTGATAGTAGGCGTCTTTTAGATCTATTGTTGCCGCAAATTCTGATCGGTTTAGGGCTGGTAGTATCGTGGTGAGGGATTCCATCTTGAAGGTCTGGTTGTGTACAAATTTGTTTAACTTTTTTACGTTTAGGACCATTCGGAAACCCCCCGATCGTTTCTCTGCAAGGAAAATTGGGGATATGATAAGTCGGGGGCTGTTGTGTACTTCCGTGATTACTTGTTTGGTTAGGAGGGAGTCTATTTCCGTGAGAAGGGCCCGTCTTCGGATCGGGTCCTTGGGCATTGGGGTTACCTGATTTATCTTTATTTGTTTTGCGGGGACAGTCAATTTGGGAGCATATCCCTTCTGAATTATGTTGAGGGCCCATTTGTCTTGTGTGATCTCTCCCCATGCCTTTTTGAAAAGGGTTAATCTCCCCCCTACTGGCGCTAGTGGGTTTATTTGGAGGAGTTGATAGTCAGAAATGTTGGGGTCCGCCCTCTCGAGCGGGCTTGTGCTCTTTGAGGAGGTACGGAGTGTGGGGTTGGTAACTGCGTCCCCCCGATCTGTTTCTTTGCCATGGTTTGCTGTCGTGGCCACGAAAATTATCACGGCTGCTCCACCCACGCTTGGGCTTGCTTTGCGGTGGACCGCGGGAGTAGCCCGGTCCCTTGTCCTGTCTGGGTTCCGTGACTTTATTATACTTGAATGCCGGTTTAGGGCGGGACTGGAAATTGGGACTGTGATGGGCCGATAGTTTGTAGAAAGTCTTGTCGGCCGTGGTACGAGCTACTATATTTTCATCAAGAACGGATTGCAGCTTACCGTTGAAGAGGTCTTTGCCTTCTGCCGGTACCTTCAGCAGGGACTTTGCAGTTTCTTTCTCTAGCTTGAGGCCTTCCACTACATTGTCTCGGCGGAGGCGAGTGCAGAGGAGGGCTGTTCGGGTAGCTTGTTCATACTGGATATCTGCCACACGCGACAGGAGTTGTGCGATGTTTTGTCTGTCTCCGTCGCTAACTCCAAGTCTTTCGGATTCGTTTATGGCAGTGATCAGGTAGCCCTGGTACATTGCCAATCTCATGGAGGCCCTGGCCGAGGCGTCAATTGCCGTGAGGTGCCATTCGTTTGAGCGGAAATTTCGCGATCTCAAACTGTTTCCGCCGTGATGTTTCTTGGCGCTAGCGTCGCCGACATGAAACGCTACCTCTGGGACCGAAGGAGTTGTGAAGTATTTTTCGTAGTCTTCGGTGTCAATTCGAAAGTTTTGATTCACTTCCTTGGATGTTGTTTTCATCATCGATCGCTGTTTGTCAAGTTTTTTGTAACAATCCTTGTAGGGAGCATCCATTTTCACCGCTTTGGAATTGTTTGCGTCGCTGTTTGCTCCCAACGACGAGTGTAAACGGAATATCGATTTTGGCGATTCGGTCGCCTGACCCGTGGCGGCCAACTGAGGGCAGTATTTCACCAGGATGTCCGCTGCTGAATCGCTATTTGCTGGAGATGCGGCGGGGGGATTTTCCCTCGTGATATTGTGAGTTGTGTCTCGGTCTCCGGAATCGCGACTGTAGGCAGTACTATGGGCGGTGGAGTTATAGCTATGTTGAGAATTTAGGTCTGACTGCGAACTAGCCGAGCAGTCTCTCCACCGTTTCTCTCGGCTTGACAAATAATTTGCGGAGACTGAATGATAGCCGAGTTCGGCATCTGAGACCGAGTCTCCCATAACGGAGATCACCGCTTCCCCGCCCGTATTCCTGTGTGGGCTAACACTGGGTTCCCTCATCCCCCGTCTGGAGTGGGATTTAGCATAATTTCCTGTCCGATATCGAGAGCGAGAAGATCGTTCTTTCGCATTATCACCCCCTTCATGTGTGCGTGCGAGTGAGCAAGAGATGGCCGATGTGCAACGCAAGGAGGGCTTTCCGGCGTAGTCTTGTTCAATACTGGATAGTCTGGCCCATCAGACGCACACCGAGTTGT
>JZLH01S0266837.1:78724-92163 GCA_001188425.1 Eucidaris tribuloides
TAATTCCAGACATTCTTGTCTACAACTCTAACTCGTCGGAACACTATATTAACCGATATCAGCAAACATCGATTTTACTTTTCGAATCTAAATTGTCGTCATCCACCGAATCAATAATAGTTCACTCCTCCAAGTTGACGTTATCAAAATATTCTTCCAAATAAAGGTGGTATCGCTAACAATTTAGCCAAATTTCGCGAAGGACCTAAGCTATGATTATAAGCAAAACTAACTCCACATCTCTGCAGCGATAGACCGCAGATCACCCGTAACGTTAAAATTACTCTTCAAACAAGCCATATTCGCTATATCTTAAATATGTTTCTTAGCATTTCTATCACGTCTCAATATCAGATCTCCTCTTTGTCACATTAATAATATTTCCTGGGTAGAGGCGAACGGGCGACGATTTTTTTCTCCGGCAAAGTGAAAGGAAACATGATAATCAAATTAACAGCTGTCGCTTGAGCTATAACTTAGCGTCGACCTCTAGTCTTATTTTTCCGACGAGAACTAACGGGACAAGTGTGCTCTTTCCGTAGAATTGCTGTCAACGCAGAAATCCAAACTGGATTTTCGAAATGCGAAAACACCGATTCGAGATGTGCTTTGCGAGAACATTTTCGCAATTGAAAAAAGAAGCCATGACAAGCCAAACGAAAAGAAAAGAGAGTGAGAGAAAAAAATGCGGCGAATTGTCCCCGAGGTTGTTTAGATTCCCATGTCGGGTATAAATATAATTCCCAACCAATCTTTATTATCTGAGTATTTTTCTATCGGATTTAGAAGTTTCATCACCCCGCAAATCCACCAGTTCACTCTACGATAATCGGAGTGGTGCAATTGGGTCCGATGAATAGTAATTACAACCAGAATCATTAGTTTATAGCCCGGATTATTGCGAATTTCGAGCGAGGCTCGGGTGAAGAGCCAATGAAATGACGAGTGCGCACCAACTTAGAGAACACTGGAGTGACCCAATTTGTTCCATCACATTTTGATAAAAAAATGCGAAACTCAATTACACCTATATTTTTCAAAAGTCGTTCTACTTAGTCGAGTGTATCGCGGTGTCAAATGCTGAAATTCGACAAACTTCAACACTGATATCAAAGATATCTGACAAGATGGCCATTGGATGACGAATGAAAATTTAGATATACTGTTAAATGTGGGCCAGAATGAATTTGAAATGACGTATACACATTGACGGGCTATTGCGTTATCGTAGTAAGATGTTGACATGTCCACTTTATGAGAACCACCATATTGTTGTTATGTCATAGAATATCGGTACTTAAAAAACTGAAGAGAAACGTTTGTTCAAAAAGAATAATGCCGCATTTATATTATTAAGAATAGGAAAATAAGAAATAATATTTAACACTGAATTTACATAAGTTCTATTCAGCTCGGAGGAGATATTTCCTTGACATTTTTATCTTTTCTTTTCTCATAAAATATTTATGTATTTCTCAGTTCAGGAGGAAAGTTTTATTATTTAATTTTAGTTCCTCCTTTCGTTCTCTTTCTTTCTTTCTTTCTTTCTTTCATTCATTCTTTCTTTCTATCTCTCTTTCTTTCTTTCTTTCCTTCCTTTCTTCTTTCCTTTTCTTTCCATCTTTCTTTCTTTCTTTCTTTCTTTCTCTTTGTCTGTCTTTTTTGTTTTTAAATGTTTTTATTCTTCTACCCACCTGTGTTTCCGTAAGCATGAGAGATGTTGCCACTTCAAATCGCTTTGGTCTGGAGAGGTATTTATTCTTTCGGAATTGCTGCTCCAATTCCAGAAGTTGTTGGCTCGTGAAGGCCGTTCTGGGGCGTCTTGTCTTTCCTAGAATCGTCGGAGGATGTTGCCCTGTAACGAAAATATCAAACAACAATGAAAATAGTAAAATTAACTAAATACAACTCTAAATTTCGTTTGACTGCCAGCAAATGATACCTGTTCTGAAAAATCTTAAACAACAACAAATACAGAAAAAAAAACAATCAAAGTACAATCCAATATCGTCTGACCGCAAACGACTGATGCATGTGCTAAAAAGTCTAAACCAGCAAACAGAAAAAAAAACAGACACGCAAACTTAATCAGCAAAATGCAATATTCGCCTCAATAGTTACATGATTTGTGTATATTACTCATTTTTTTTTATTATGAATATAAGTGACAAATCGGGCTTTATTAGTTAGTGCGTTATTGCTATATATTATAAAAATACTCTCAATTCACTTTAAGTGAGGTGTTCTTAAAGTTGTTTCATCGTTCTTTTGAATTGAATTGTGCTTCTTGAACGACTTGCTTGTTAATGAAACAATGATTTTAAACTCAGAAAATGCCTAGCTTCAACAACGGACATCAGTGATACAACCACTTTGACCTTGCAAAAGTATAGAATACCGACAATCGACATTCTGTATGATTGAAGGATTGTTGTTTAAGGCTCTATATACCACCCTCGAAATATCACATCAAATCTATATGGATTTTTTTTTTGCAATGGTACTAAAAGGGTTATCAATAACTGGATTTACGCGCCGTGACATTTTGTTTGGCTGTGGTTCTTTAACTCTAAACAATTCTTAACAGAAAGAAAGGAAATTTCATTTGCTTTCAGGTTTTCCAGTACATGATGCCGAGCACGTTTGCTGTATATCTCTGTATCATCAAACGATAACATATTTGTCAATTCATTCTACTGCCATGATGACAGTAATGGCGGATGGTCCTGATTGAACTCATAAACGTGTTTTCTGTGGAGTCAAATTTGAATTGGAATGGCGTCAGCCAGGAGTCTACTCCATTCTGAGTTAAAGTGACTCGGATTTCCGAATTAATTTTGATCGGTATGATGTGGCATTATACCTCGGAATTAAATCGATTCGCGTCAAAGTAATGCGGAAATTTAACTCGGAATAGGGTAGACTCTAAGCTGACGTCACTTTGAGTCAAATTTGACTCCGCTGAAGTAAAAGTAATGAAGGCGTCATCATTTTCAAACTTGCAGACTATTGGGGATTGATAACTCATATCATCCACTGGTTACAAACTAAGGGAGAGAGAACACATAATTCGTCTTTTCAGCATGAGGATATTAACTATAAACCCTTGAACAGGAGAAGGTCGTTAACTCTGTACAAACTCCTTGGCATTACAGCCCTTCTCTTTCTCAACCGAAGATAAGGTGTGTTTACATCTTCCAATGATGGTGGAGAAGGTCGTTAACATTGTACAATTTACAGCCCTTTTCTTTCTCACCGTTTTAGAGTTAACACCCTTCTCTTTCTCAACCTTTGATAAGTATGTTTAAATCTACCAATGATAGTGGAGATGGTGGTTAACTCCGTACAGACTCTATGGCATTACAACCCTTTTCTTTCTCTAAAGGCCACCGCACACTACACGATTTTCAGTCGCACGACTGCCGACTTTGGATCCGAAATAAAAAAAAAGCGCTTATATTTCGTACACGCTGATTTATTTCAGATCCAAAGTCGGCAGTCGTGCGACCGAAAAACGTGTAGTGTGCGGTGGCCTTTAGAGTATGTTTACATCTACCAATGATGGTGGAGAAGGTCGTTAACAATGAACAAACTCTATGGCATTACAGCCCTTTTCTTTCTCAAGGTTTTAGAGTTAACCCTTTTCTGATGATAAGGTATGATGGTGGAGAAGGTCATTAACAATGAACAAACTCTATGGCATTACAGCCCTTTTCCTTCTCAATGGTTTAAAGTTAACACCCTTCTCCTTCTCAACCAACGATAGAGTATATTTACATGTACATCTACCAACGACGATGGAAAAGGTCGTTAACTCTGTACAGACTCTCATGGTATTGGCGCCCTATTCTTTCTCAGAGGTACTGCACTTCTTTTTCTCAACCGATGATAAGGTGTGTTTACATCTACCAATGATGATTGAAAAGGTCATTAACACTGTATAGACTCTTTTGGCATTACCGCCTTTTTCTCTCCGTGCAAGGTTATAGAGTTAACGCTCTTCTCATTTTCAACCGAGTGTGTTTACATCTACCAATGATGGTGGGGAAGGTCGTTAACTATGTACAGACTCTATGACATTACCATCCTTTTCCTTCTCAAAGTTTTAGAGTTAACACCTTTCTTATTCTCAACCATTGACTTGTGGGGCTGATGCAAATAGGATGAAGGGAGTTTCTGATTTCGTGACGTTTCACACTTTACGGAATGATGATTTTTTTTCGAAGAATAAAACTGGAACGTTGATCTAAATTATTAGGAATTAATGCGATCTATGCAAATTACACTCTGAGAAACAAAGGTTCATTTTGGAATCATATTTGAGTGCTCATGGCACCTTTTGGATCAACAAAAGGTTTTTGTCAGTACCGTTTTGGACAAAAAGGTGCTCATAGGAACCTTTCCTACTTCAAAATGGTTCTGATAAGCACGGGAATTGGTGCTGCTATTGTGATAAAATTGACAAACCTGTGCGGACCATTTCTTTTTTAAGTGTACATGAAATGTTCTTTTGTAAGTACTGTATACCTATTGGAGATGGTTTGTGAGGAAACGGTGCACTTTCATATTAATTTGGTGTTCACGAATCTTGATATTAATTTACTGGAGCAAAATATCATATTGACTATTACAAAACTATCGGTTTCCTCTTTATAAACGGAGTTAGGCCATTCATACGTGTATGGCATTGATTTTGTCTCGTGCGCCATGCAGATTTAACTGGTCTTACTTTAATCCACGTCCCGATTATTGCGCGGTCCAATCTCACACCACCATGCAATAACTAATTAACATTTAACCCTTCTGAACCCTCGCGGTTTCTTTAAACAAAGATCTGAACGCACATCATCGCGAGGGCACACGTGCACCGCTTATTGTTCAGAAGCGCTGAAGGCTCGGGAGTGAAAGTTACACACGCTGAAACGGCGATGCAGAAGTCATCTCGAACGCGCGGCGTTACGAAACACGATACGATATCCCACTTTAACCTCGATCACGACCCGTTACAGATTACGTCCCCAAGAAATCGCAGAAATCAATCAAATGTAGTGTCGTGACGGATGAAAAAAGATGTCATCTATTTGATATAATTAATACAATTAATACGATTGGCTATGAATTTTATAACCCCGTCGCGCGAAAGAAGGGCGGAGTGTTTTGTTTATCCTTTCGCACCTCGACTCCAGGCGATCAAACATGAACAGCTTGATGTGGCGATCAACCTGTCGTGTTCTCGCATCCACATCACCATGTCAAAGTCTGCTCGTCATGGCTCATATTCCATCATCATCCGCCTTTAAACAATTTCCATTATTAAAATTCGCAATCTGTAACCCAAACCTGGCCTGTCGCGCTCGTTATATACGCATGCTGCCGCACGCCCCATACGTTAACATCTCTAATTTCCTCTGACTTCAACTCATTAGGAAAAAACTACACCGCGTAATATGTCGTCAGTTTTTCGTCCTTCTGTAAATCAAACCCAAGCAGAATTATCATTGTTGTTATTAAAAGTTTTCAGCTCGTGTGTATGCAGACTGCACAAAAATCCCGAGATGAAACTAAACAGTCGAACAGTGGCCCAACTTGAATCTTGGATTGGCACCACTGAGATATGACACGACCAGGTTTATAACTCATTATTAGTCTTTTTGGAGTCGTTTGTTTACTTGTTGCTTTCTCCGGAGAGTCGAAAGAGGGTCCTACGGAGGGAGATTTCAACTCACCATCGTCCCCGAACAGTCGGCCAGAGTTCCTCCCTAATGATTGCCGCGCATTATTATTAAGGGAAGGCGATTGATAATGGGTTCCGTTGTAGGGTCGCGAAGGTTAGGTGACGCAGAAAATAATATCCGCTTTGGCAGATGAATTACGAACTATTCCTTTTAATTTAAGCAGCGCGTATTGTAGTAAGTGCTCCCATTATAGAAAGGTATATCAAACAGAGAATTTCATGACGCACGCGACAGCGGAGATATCAGGTTGTATGGCACAGTTCGTACTTGGTATTAATATGGATGTTTTCACTGAATAGATGTTCGTTTTTCTTTAATAAGTTGATCTTCTATTAAAATTGCCTGAACAATAATACTCATTCCTTTAAAAGACATTTCTGAGGATTGCTCTACAGGTGATTATGAAGTATTCTATTATTTAGGCCCTACTTTTTATTCATTTCTTTTTAATTTGGCGCCTTTTATTTTGTTAGACCACAACATTCTTTCAGAGGTGTGATAGCTCATCAATGATTTCCCAAATTTCGTGTACTGTATTTACGTTTATCTTTCTCCGGCTATATAAAATCGGAGCAAAGAAACTTTACATATCGCCGATACTCGCTTTAAGACACTACAACTTTGTTGAGTTTCCATCATTAAACAAAAGGGAAATTAAAATACTTTATTGAAATGATAGTCAATGACTATTTTTTTTTCAATTATGCAGAAAAAAGGGACAAATATTCTAACTTTTCATGGCAAAACTTGAGCTGGTCTTGACGACCATGCAGTTGCTGGGCGAAAAAAAAGAAATGCTACCATGACAACACCCATGACGATCAAGCAGACGGAACCGAACATGATGGGCACATGTTCTATACATTTTGCGCGGGAAAATAGCCCAGAGGGGATGTTAGAGGGAAATTCCATCCTTTGTATGACGTCGTCGAATGGCTAGATGGAGTTGAATAAGAGGGTCAGGCACGAAACTTTCCCTTTATCGAACTCATTATCACAATTGAATACTTTGAATCGACCTGTGTACGTAATGAAAGATAAAATGAAGCATTGCATTAAAAATTTGTGAAGGAATTTGAGAACGAGTGTCTCATTTTTTTCCCTTGCCCGTTTTCATTACTTTACTTCGCACCCTCGATCAAATCAAGAATACATTAGCCCTCGTTTCCTTCGTATCCCGTCACCCCACAAATGATGACAATTCAGGCAAAGTCACGGCCAGAATGTATCCAATCATACAGATTGCCGATGGTAATTTTTCTTTTACGCGGGGTAACCATTAGCCTAACTCGCGCCCTTTTTTTTTCTGTCGAGCGCTACGGGACTATCGCGACAGCTATGTAAACCCACTTGGTCACGTGACCTTATAGTCTATCATTACAAATTGCTAACATATCGACAAAAGCATAATAGCGAGAACAAGCACTCGAGCGAGAAAAACTCCCTTCTCTACGAGTTTTTTTTCCAGCGATTTTATTAATTTGGCAAGGGGTGTGCGTTTGTTGATAATATGAAACGATTTTCGATACGGTGTGCGAGAGACTGACCGTACTTGACTGCTAACCACTTAAATAAAGATTCGGCGAAATGACAAAATCTTTTATCATGTTCGCTTTACTGTACACATTTCGTCTTGAATAACCTACACGCGCGGAGAATAAGTGGAACTCTATTACTCGTTACAGAATACTGTTTTAAGGAAGGATTTACGCAATCAGAATCTTTAATTCGGATTGTAAATCTCTCTGTGTAGAATGCACCCCTTGTTTCTGCGTTCACCTGTGATTGTTTTCATGAGATGTACATTTACTTTTTCATTTGAGAACGAAGTCGGGCAAGGGGATGGTAGTTTTGTGGGAGGGAGGGCTCAGAAGCAGAGATAGGCGTGAGGTGCGCGCTTGTTTGCTAACGCGCCAGATCACGACAGCCCTCGCAATGAATTTAATTTACCACTAGATTTAATTCGCAATCCAATCCCATACTCCGCCGGGAATTCCGCTCCCAAATCTAATATCCGCATTCAGAACTGAGCATGATTTACTTAGATTTCCTCCTCACATTTGGATAGGTATCCTAACCCTGATTTTGCCTAAAACGCTCCCTTCACACGTTCGGCGCGTTGAGCCCATTTTCGCGCGTACCTAATTAGTTAGGGGGTTCGACTTGAGGTGTATAGTCACTTTATATCTGCCCCCTCCCCTCTCTCACACAGCGATTACAACCCCACTTGCTAGCTTCGATTATTGCATTTCTTCTATTTTACAGCGAAGCGATGATACAATTTTCTGCGGCGGCGGACAGTTTTCAGCACCACTTAGAATCAAATCCAATCAGCTAATGCGGCCCGATGTGTCGGTCCACTGGTTTCACGAGACATGTAAACCGTTTACCTTATTGCTCGATCACTTTTCAGCTGGGCCGCTCTGGCGTGTCACATGGCTGTTAGAGCCCCCGTGTTATGAATGATGAGCAATGTAATCTGCCCCCCTAGATACCAACCCCTCCAAATCCTCTGCTCTTTTTGTCGCCAATCTTTTCAACCCAATTAGTCCGCCAATACCTACTCGCAAATCGTCGCAGACATTTCAAATTATGGATATTATTGCCACAAGCACATCCATTGAAGACTGTAATGGATTTAGTTTTCAGCTTTTAATTTATATCTCTGTCGCTGCTAAGAGAGCCCACAGACGTCACCAGGGCTGACAAGTTGGACTGCGAAATCTCACGTAGCAGTCTTTATTTACCAACGAGGACTAAAATAACTAGAAGACGCGTGCAGCGCATTGAGTGGCACACACACATACACACCATGAATAATTAATGAAGCGAAAGGCAGGACACGCCCGGACTGTTAGTCTTTTCACTTTACGCGCATTAAATAGAGAGGTGTCAATAATTAGGAGACCCAAGCCATTTTCATTAAGTTAATTCTATTTGATGGGGGCATTCCTGATAGTGATAGCACTTGAGAAGAGCTTCTTCTCGTGTCGAGCAGCCATTTTGATATCATGTTCCACCTCTCTTGTCTTCAAGGGTTTGGTTTACGCTTGCACCTGCACTAGCTGAAATTATGAATTGACTTTTTCTTATTCGTTTGACGAACAGCATGACTTATTTTTTTTTTCACTCCCCCTGATTTCTTGAAGGAAGATCAGATGCAGGAAGTGCTGAGTAGGTCAAGCCTGGATTGCATCGAATCACACGTTGACTCGCGATTGAAATCGTGAGGATTCTCTTGAACTTGTTACAAATAAACTGCCTTTTATTTTACCAATATAAGTTACAAAAGGCTTGTTTTCTCTCATTTAGTTTATTATCATAGTTAGATTTCTCTCGAGCCCAGAGAGAAATTAATCCCATAGAAAGCTACACGACAAATTTGTCTCTCACAACGGACACTGATGGAAGTATACTTTTACAATGAGTCAACGTTTGACTACAAAATTGTCACAGTAGAATCCTTGCATAATTTACTGGCTTATAGAATAGTTCCAATCCAAGTTGAGGACTACCCCCAATCATGTTATTTACCTTTCAAGCAGTCCCATCATTATAATTTCATAATTCGGCGTAATTTGCATTTTTTTAATTGTTGTTTGTCTCACAATATAGTAGCATATCAGAAATGATTAAGTTCAAATTGCTGTAACAAATTTGGAGTATACATCCATGTACGTTAAAAAAATTCTGTCAGAATGCTTTGACCGTCGTCATAAGATTAACGTTTACATACAAATACCAAAAATATGGTCTAAATAACTTGCTAACACATTAGTAAACTTTTTAAGGAAAAAATGGGAGCACTATCTTTAATTTTGTGTATTTTGGTTAATCGTGCAGACATAACACTAGTCTTCATGAACGCACAGAATGACAGAACGTATGGATTAAATAGCAGTCGCGGGATAAAAACAAGCAGTTACTTGACGTGCGCGTGTCACAAGGGACACTTTTGAATAATATTAACAAAAATATTGGTATATTTTTTATGAAAATTGTTAACTTTTAAACACTGTACCTGTTTAAGCTTCGTAACCCAAATAGAGCCCAAGTAAGTCATTTCTATTCGTACGACACACGTCCGCGCGTATGTCAATGCCAGTTAAACAGAACGGGCACGTAGCGTTTCGGGTCGGATTTCACTTCTGTTTGATCTTCTGTCTCAATTGTTGGGTACTTCTACACAACCATTCCACAAAAAACGATTGAACAAAAGAAAAGACAAATCCCAGAATGGGACTGCTTTATTACCCGTTATTGTGACGTCTCGGGTTTTGCCTTATCGATTGAAGAAGGGGAAAAAAGTATGAGAGAGAGAGAAGACTTCGGGAATACTGACGAGAGAGAAATTAAAAAAATCGTAGCGATCGCCAGGTAAATTTCCTTTGTTCGAAAAATTTAATAAACGATTTAGATAGAAAGAAGAGGAAACGGTTGTTCTCGAATCACACTGTACTTGTGTGCCGATGGGGAGGTGATTATGCCACGAGTGGATTTTATGATTACTCGCAAAATATTGGCGGGAACTGTGCAGTATAGTTTTGGTATCGCCTGCCCGTGATGGTGTAGTGTATACCGAGCGTGAGTTTGCTTTTTTTTCCCGGCCGTGTATACACGGAGTTTGATTGCTTTTCGAAACCTGTTTCTACACAATTCATGTCTCTTCGTCGCGGTGTTAACTGATGCGTTCCTACCGATAACAATTAAAGCGATAATATGAAAAAAGTTTAAAGCTTAATTATGGAATTCAATGAAAATCGTATTTACATAACACCAATGTATTTTGTATAATGCAAACGAACCGACAGTGATTGAAGCAATAATGGTGTACGAAATAAAACGTAAAATGAATAGATAATTCCAACTTGACGAAATAAAGGAGCGGCCTAGATACCACACTTCTGAAAAGTGCCCTGACTTCTTTTAATATTCCAGTGAAGAGATTCGTAAAAAAAAAATAGCCGATTTCAGTCCTAAAGAGCCATAATACATTTACGTCAACCACTGACATAATAACGTACATAGAGGGGGATTGAGGCAATGGTCTGTAATATTGAAATTACTTGACATATTACTTATTGTGATTACTACTCATTTATCAACTCATTCATGAGACAAATTGAATTTTAAAGGTATTGGCTAACATTTACCACAGTTAAAAAAATCTGAGCTACATGATTCCCAATGCTACCATGGTCTAAAAATGACGCCCTGAAAAAATTGTATTTCAAAATGATGATTTAGTGCTTTAAAAAAGTGAGAATCGTAAGTTGATCGGATTCACCTGCCCATTTTCTCCCATAGACTTACTGTGTGTACACCTAGGCTATTTAAACTCGCCCCGAGTTTTAATTGTTTATTCATGTATAACCTGCCATTGGTAGTGTAATTTTCCAAACTTTTTTTTAATTCTAGGGTGTTTATTTGTCCATATGAACACTACTATGTAGTTCAGATATCAAAATTTGTTAATTTTTTTTAAATTGAAGCTCCACAATTTTAGCCTATCACTTTAACGACTAAATATTCTAGTATTTTCCGCTTCTTAAAAACAATCAAAGAAAGAAAGAAAGAAAGAAACAAACAAACAAAAAGCTGACAATTTTCATTTAAGGGGATGCTCCCTTCTTCAAACATCTTCATTATACGCATCTGCGATATGTTTTGATCATCACACTGAGGTTGATATATTTGCAGTTTATCTTTAGTCTTCACAATGATTTTTTCGACTATTTTACGCACTACCTTCATTCACAGAAAGACAAGGACATTGTCAATTGAAATATGTCAACAATGATTTTATCATTATATTTGAACATTTGAACATTTACCATGTACGCGTGTAAAAACTATACTACCCTTAGTAAAAACATAAAAAACAACCCTTTTTTAATCTTTAATATCTTTTCTTCTAGAGAGAAAAAAAAACATATTTTCAAATGTTTAGATGCCTTAAAAAGAGAGCAGGTTTTCCCATGGAAAGTCAGTCTTGGTACGGAAACAATTTTGAAAAAGATAGAATAACATTACTTAAACAAATAAAATGTATTCCTATAAGCACTAATCAAAGTACAAGGAAATAATTCGATATAGGCGAAATAAAATTTTACCGACGACTGCTGGCATAGTCAAGATTTCCAAGTGGGGGGGGGGAGGGGGAACTTCGGCGAAGTGCGAGAAATGACATGACTTAGGCCTATAATAATTATTTTCACGAGAATCAACCTAACCTCTACTCCTACGCCTAGTAATAGTTTGTACTGTTGGCATGTCAACGGGAATATCCCATGTTAGCTATTTATATTTTACTCTAAGATCAATTTGAAGGGGGGGGGGGTTGTCCCTTGGCTTCACCTAAACCCATGACATGAAAAGACGAAGAAAAAACCTTCAGTTAAACTTAACGTTATATGTCCAGTACACTTGGTCGACGTGATTCAACCGCAAGTCCTGATTGAACGCCGTCGAGTTAAACGCGTTACCGCGCGAAACATATCCATTCCATCTACACGCCGTGCTTAAAAACCTATAGGCCCCCGTCTCATGTACTCCAAGGTGAATTGATCAAATCAAATTAAGGATTATGGCCGATAACTCGGACAAATTGAATTGAATTATATCTACAGTCGTCATTAGGCCCCAAGGTGTCATAAAGGTATTGAGTTCGTATCGGTAAATTAGGCAACCTCGTCACCCTTGGACCGTTGTCTGCGTCCATACTTCTGAAGCGCGATGAAGCACGACATTCGTGTGAGGGGAGGAGATAATGTTACGGGGATTATGGGCGCTGGAAACATGTTGTCGTCAGAAGCGAACGTATTGGATAGATTTTGTTTTCGGGTTAAATTAAACTTTCATTTCAGTCATCAGAAACAAACACACAAAACAAAGAAACGAACACACAGCCGTAAGAACAAACAAGACAAAACTGAAGAAATAGAACAAACAATAAAATCAAAGACGTCACTTTTCTCCGCAAGTCATTATGTCAAATCGCAGAGTGGAACGAATCTTGTTTTAAAAGATTATATTAGGCTTTCACAAAATTGTAACATGATAGTGTCAATCAATTGATTTTGTGTTCATTACCAATTGGATAAAGCGAGTCTTTCATGTGATTAAAATTGAGATTCATTCCCCAAATCGGCTTAGTTAAACTTTTTTATCTAAACATCATCCATCCATACAACCATCTATTCATCTATCAATCTATTAATCTATCTTTCAAAGGCTTATCTATTTATCTTTTTTTATCTTATCTATCTATCTATCTATCTATCTATCTATCTATCTATCTATCTATCTATCTATCTATCTATCTATCTATCTATCTATCTATCTATCTATCTACATGTATATATCTATCTATCGATCGATCGATCAGCCCCAATTAAGTTTCTATGTTTGGCAGTATATTATTATAGTATCTGCGCAATATATGCCTTTTATTATTGACCCAAATACTACATTTCTAATGTTCTTAAAATGTTTTACCTTGTTTAACTGCTCGGAGACTAGAAACGTGACTTATAATCTACAGCTCTCATATCTGATTGAGGTTGCATTTTCTTCTGATTGTGATTTAATATGAATATGAGGATTGAACTTCGAGCAACCTTGTGCGAATTTCTCCTCAACATATTCACATATTTTTAACACTTAACACACATAAAATGGAAGTATGATGCAACATTAAGTATT
>JZLH01S0266866.1:0-12860 GCA_001188425.1 Eucidaris tribuloides
TTGTTTGTTGAGAGAGAGTAAATTCAGACGCTATTAAACTGGTTCATGTTGAGAACACAGCGGGGAGCTTCTACATTTAGCACAACACAAGGTGATGACAATACCCTGGTTTATAGGCTGTTCCTGAATATAAGAATGCATAGTATGATGATTGCTCATGCTTTTGTCATAGCTCTTGGTCGAAGCCCTCGCAGTTATGGAGGATCATGAATGTTTCAGATCATCAAATCAAAACTGAGTCTGTAGTGTTAGAGAAACTGAAGTTAAGAAAGTTGACCAACAGTAACTGTTTGTAGATTGTGAAACGGCTAACGGTACTCACATTTGTTTCAGTTCTGGTTGTAGTATCAAGTGACGGCTGCCGTACAATCATCAGATACAGATGCAAGCCACACGGGGACTGAAAAATGAAATGAAACAAAAATCCAGATGCATTTTTAATTAGGCAGCACAATAATTTTCTAGCAATGTTCATTAGCTTACTAGTGTCTTAGTTCATACGACAAGTTATGAAAATGTGGGTGAAGAAATTGATTGTGAGTATATTCAAGGATATATGCCCATTAAGCAAATGGAGTTGATAGCAATGTGTTCACCTTGATTATAAGCTCCAGTATGCTCTGTGGTTTTGTAATGTATATTTTTGAATTTTTTTGCAATCTGTAAGACCTACAAATAGTCATTCTTTTTCTTCTATTACCATTACATCACTATTTACTGTAGTATCACCATTGTTATTATCACACCAAGCATGATCACCACCATACCATCGGCCATCAACTATCATCCAGCGACCATTCCTTTGGCTGCAATGCATGCACCGCTTCTAACACTCACTAGAGCCATCATCATCGTCATCAGCGGATCATTACCAGCACAGCTACCTTCATTGGCCATTACATAAACGCATCACCATCTTCATTCACTCTCATTCTCCTTCAACATCCTTACCAACATCTTCTGTCACCATTGCATTCATCAGCAATCAACCCATCAGTACAGCGCATAGACATTAATCGCTTACCACCGTTATTGCCGATCATCATCATCACAGCATCAGCTATCTTTTATGACCATCTCGATCATTGTATCCTTCACCATCAACCATGCATCCTCATTACCGGATCAAATTATCATCGACATATCGCGCATCACGCATAATGCATCAATCATCATCTCACCATCATCACTATCATCACCAGCGCACCACCACTCTACCATAGATCATGCAATCTCCATCATCATCACCACACGCATCACCATGCGGGCATCACCGCATCACCAATGCACCGAATCACGCATCAGCCATCACGCATCACGCATCATTCAGCACCATCAGCCATCATCATGCATCATTATCAACGGCATCATCATCCTCATCACCAATCACCAGCCACCACTCATGCATTATCACCATCACCATTTGCACCATCATCATCGCAGCCGTCCATCTGTGTTTCCACCATCAAGATCATCACCGACCAATCCACCATGCCGATCCACCGCATCATCATCACCATGCAGCCATGGACCACCAATCATCACTACCACCATCATGCACCAAACTAATCACGCACCCCACCACTATCATCGTCATCGTCATCATCTCACCATCACCCGCCACCCACTGTCATCGTCATCATCACAATCAAACCACCAGCTGTCATCGTCATCATCACCCATCACTATCATCACCATCATCCTCATGCATTCATCATCATTATCACTATCATTATAATGCTTGAGCGATTACATTTAGATTGCTACCACCGATCACCAGAAATACAGATTGATAAGTCTCATTTTAGTAACGATTCTGAGACGAAGTATAAACACATAACTTATCTTTTGGTAGAGAAGCGCTAGCCTGTGCACACCCTCGTGTGAGGCTGATAGTGATGGTATGCTGCACTCTTATCGCCTCTGGCATCTTGGATGACAATGTACCTGATTCATCTCCTAATAATAAGTGATCAAATATATTAGCGATTTGTTAAAAAGTAATGTAAAGATTTAAGTTCCGACTTGTTATCTTTTTGATAAATAATAGTTCATATGCAGAATATCTCATTCATAAACTAAAGGCTGACAAGTGTTGCTATTACTAAAATGTTTGCAACATCATTATATCACGTGCAATTGCAAAAGATCTCTTATATTTGCGTATGGCAATAATTCTTTATTTGTTTATGCCAATGAAGAAAAATCTATAATGATCAATACTTACCCTCGGTCATCAGTTACTACTGAAAATTGGTGAGAGATTTTCAAAAAACAGTTTTACTGTGACGCTCACACCCTCCACACACAAAAAACAAAAATCTTGCAAAGGGAATAAATTTTGTGATATTGGCAAAATAGCATAACATATGTGAAATTTTTCACATAATTTCTGTGTAAATTGAGATGGTATGAATTTGTGCATAAACCACCATACTTGCTAAGACCAATCCCAACATAAAAGGGTAGCAAGAGAGTAACACAAGTCCAAAGATGCCAAAACTCTTATAGAATGAAGAACTAGAAAACGTCAATGAGCGTAGCGCTCGATTGATGTGCCGGCAATCTCGCACATATCATATATCCCGAAATTTTTGTGGTACAATTTTTATAGCTGTGAAAAGATTAAATATTTGATGTCCCGGAAGGAAGCATGAATATAAAAAAATTGAGTGAGAAAAATATTAGTTCATGCCCGTGGAAGGGAGCATGAAAAAAAAAATAATAATATTAAAAAAAAAATATAATACTAGATGAACTTATATATGATTGCATTCCCCGGATCCTTCCGGGGCTCCATACTAATTTTTTGTTGTTGAAAAAGCACATTTGAAGTGGAACGCAATTAATAGGCTACTGACTTGATATGAATAAGAACTGAACATAAATTTGCTGTTATTTTTGGAATAAGAATTTGCATAAAATTACGCATAATTAATTAATGGAAGGGCAACAGTTAAAAATTCTAGTAGACAGTTTAGTGTACCAAGCTTAGCGCGTACCAGCATTAAAGCAAAACTAAATCAAAATTGGTTGAGAAATGAATGAGAAGAAGCATTTCTTCTTTAAATTTTATTTGTGGATGTTTGAATTAAATTTGGCAATAAATTTGCATAATTGATTAATTTTAAATTTGGCATAATTGATTAATTTCACATTTTTGTGTAGAAGTCTTGAAGCCCGGCCACCTAGCCCCTATCATGATTCAAACAAACAGAATGACAATCGGTCAGAAATCGTGAGAGTAAGAAGCAATTTCTTGGTTATTTTTGGATTAAATTTTGCATACATTACCATAATTAATTATGGAGTATAATTTCAAAATTCTGTGTAGAAGTTTTATATGTGCATAACTCAGGCCCTACCAAATAAAGTAATTACAATTAAAATTGGTTTGATGAAATGAAGGAGAAGAAGCATTTTTTGTGATTTCGAAAAATTTGCTATAAAATTTGCATAATTGATTAATTTTAAATGTTGCATAATTTTGATTAATTTCAGAAATTTTGGTGCAGAAGTCCTTGAAGGCGCCCCCACCTAGCCCTATCAGATCAACAAACAGAGATGAAAATCGGTGCAAGACAATGTGGAAAAGGAAGCAATTTT
This sequence comes from Eucidaris tribuloides, assembly GCA_001188425.1. Taxonomy (NCBI): domain Eukaryota; kingdom Metazoa; phylum Echinodermata; class Echinoidea; order Cidaroida; family Cidaridae; genus Eucidaris; species Eucidaris tribuloides. Next base: position 3,607 of record JZLH01S0266866.1, read on the forward strand.
TTTATTTTGCGGATAAATTTGCATAACATTACATAATTAATCAATGGAAGTATGTTTCAAATTCTGTGTAGCAAAGTTTAATGTGGATAACTCAGCCCTACCAAATAAATAAAGCATCAAAATGCTAAAATCGTTGAGAAATCGAAGGCAGAAGAAGCATTTTTTGTGATTTCGAAATAAATTTGCATAAAATTAAATAAATATGAATGAATTTCAACCGATTCTGTGCTAGAAGTTTAAAATCCCCACCTAGCCCTATGCATATGAAACAATCAGAATCAAAATCGGTTGAAGAAATCGAGCGAAGAAGAAGCAATTTCAAAAACTGTGGACGGACTGGACCGGACGGACGGAAGGACGGGACGGACGGAGGCGGAAGGACGGACGGAAGGACGGATCTGGTATTCTTGGACGGACGCCAGCGGTCCAGCTGCGCATGGCATAAGGCTCATCGAGGCCCTTGCGGGCCGGATGAGCTAAATATTATATTTTGGGCTTGAAAAGTACGCTTAATTTTTCTTTCTCTTAGAAGTGAGGCATTTTGCTCAAAAATTATCAAGTATTTCTGTTAATATGGAAAAAGTCCTAAATACCGGCACCCCCGCCGCACAAAAAAAGAGAAGCAGTTGCCATCTCTGAAAAGTCACATGTTGAGGGTTGGGGGTCAGGGTCGCGGGGGGGGGGGGGGGGGGGGGGGGGGCGGGGGGAGATATTCTTACCAAACACCGACTGTAGCCTACTACAGCTATGACGTAGGATTCACGCCGGTTTTCCACACCCAGTACTTGTGGGGAGTGACGTGCCCTCTTAGGTCTGGGCTAGACGCCTGGCTGGTTTGGCTTTTCCTGCATAATCCCTATAGTAACACAGAAACATGCCTGGAGAATAAGACAGAGTCATCGAGGAGATCGTGATGGACTGCTTTTAACCAACTTCGGTTTTGACGCAAGTTTCTCAAGTAGAGGTGGCGAAATTTGATCTGAAACTCATTGCGATTATGCGTGGAAAAAACATCGTGCGATAACACGATTTAATCGCCAGAGTTATTGAAAACAGATTTGGTGATGAAGAAAGAAAAAAAATAAATCTATTTTAGGCCTAAACTTGCAACCCTGTAGGGCTGTTATCACATAGTCAACAACAATGTTGCTTTCGGCAGACAGCTGCTTGTAAGCTAGATCAGGAGATTCCAATGGTGCTGATTGTTTACATTTTTTGGTGGGCAGTGTGTTGATGGAGTGGTTATAGATTGTTGATAGTTATACAAAATGCACTGGCTGCTTTTAATTACCACAAGTTTGATAGCTGAACAGGGCATGGAGGTGTCTTGCTAATGTCCCGCCACCTGCCCTGTTTACCGGGCAGTAACACTTGTGGTGCACGAGTATTCATAGCTTTTAGGGATTTCTTGGTCCCTCTTCATCGCAGTGCATGCATTTACCCTATTAGGTGTTTCAATAATCGATGGTATTTTTGGCCATAGTCGTGCCTCTGGCGTCAATTTTTGAAATAATCATGACAGTCCATTATGGTGTAGAACGAATATTTTTCAACATGCGTGTAATTTCGATATTATCTAAACATCGGCCAGCACTATTCTCAAGTTCATTTATTTATTTTGTTTTTGTCAAACAAAACTATAATTCATGTGAAAATGCAATCAGAATAATCAATTCAAAAGTAAGTAAAGCAGGAAATTCAAATTGAGTTCCCATCTCCATGTTTGTGCAGTCATGAGGAGTAGTTGGGGCGTGCCACTTAACAGGCCAAGGAAGGCGTACAGAAGAGAAGAAAGCATAACAATTTACATCAGCAGAATGTTGATGAGAATGTTGGGCAACAAACAGTGCATGGGTGGTTGGTTGATGTGACATTGCGTCATGGGCGGTAGCTTGTTACAAGTGCCTTGCTTTTTTGTACACACCTCGTTATTTCTGTTTTTCTGGGGATAGGAAAGTTGGGCTAAATGTGCGCAGATGAATTGTTAAGTGAGGGGGTAGGGCTGTTCTGGGGATAATTCTCACTGGTGGTATTTATCATTCGGCGAGTGGCAATTAACCCGGGGGGAATAAGCCGCTATAGGCGAATTAGCCTAGCGCTGCAGGAAATAATCATGGGGGGTTAATCTGAGGGAATTGAGCTTGGCGGGAATTAGCACTGGGGGAATAAGTGGTAGGGGATCAGCCTCAGGAATTAGCCTGGGAGGAGATTAGCCGGGGGAAATTAGTCTGAAATTTCAGACTTCCCCTGCGAAGCAGGGGGCCATCCACCGAAGCGGGATGGTCTGAAAAGAAATACACTTTGGGAGCTTTTAACTTATGCTGCTTGTTTGTTTCTGACAAGATTCTTCAAAACGCCTGGATGGTGCCTTTACTTGCCCACTGCAATTGTAATGGGCCTTTTTCCTGACTCTTGTTAGCCATGGCAAAACAAATTAAGAAGCTAAGCCAGTGTAAAGATCTCATTACAGTGATCAGATACGGCTAGGACTACTCACGATTATACAAACTGTTTTTAGCCACTGTCCTGGACACAAGGTGTGCAATCAGCTTATGGTCTTGGGAGGTCAACAGTGACCCATGCCCCAGGCTTTTGCGCTCAGGGTTCGCGTGCCTAATCACATTATATCACTACAGATCATACAGACCTGACAGATAAGAACTGATAAATCTTCTCTGGAAGGGCTATTTTTGTGGATTTTTTTCTGTAACTGGAAATGCGTCTATTCTGTCAGACTTTTATGCGGAAGACAGGTTTGGCTGTTGATTCCAGAATAAAGGTCTGACAGTCAGACTAGGGGGAAATAGTCAGAGTAATGGTAGTGGTCATAAAAACAGTTGTATCAATAAGTGATGCCTATGCATCTATCTCACCTGTGCACATGATATGAAGACCTCCAGTTCGGTTGGACTACAAGCTACCTGTTCCACCTTGGCTGAGTGAGCATTTAATGTACCAATGGACCTCTGGGTGCCCAGATCCCATAATTTGATTCTGTATGAAATACAAAAAAGATGGATAAATAAATAGGTAGGTAAATAGATCGGAAAAAATACCCTGACCCCTCCCCCCCCCTCCCCAAAAAATGGGAAAATAATTTCTGGCGGGGGAGGGGGTGCAAATTTTTCAACAAATATTAAAACCCACCTTATTTTCATTACTTTGGCACTGCCCCCATTTCATTTTTTTTCCTAAATAAATATGCCTCTGTAATATTGTTCTCCCATTCTGAATTTGGGGGTGTCTGTGCTCTGCAAATGAGTATATTCATTATGTTTTGGAATACTGGTTAAGAATATTTACATGTACAGTCATGTAATCCCTATCAATATATATTTTTTTAATTTATTCCTTTCGTCACACTATATTAACTACTTCAATTAATGCCCAAGCTTGTGGTTTTCTAGTCACTACTTTCTATCCATCATTCGAAACTTTGTTTATATAACTGCAGCAAAGAATCTATTACTTACAGCTTATCTGATGAGCCACTGATGACCCTGGTTTTGTTGGAGTTGACACTGACTGAGTTTACTGCGTTGTCGTGTTCGTACAGATAGAAAAGATTCCTGAAGGCGCTGCGACTGTTTTCAAGCTGCCAAACTTCAATAGCTCCTGCCAATTTAATGAGATGACATACAGTTCAGGAGTTATTACTGGAATCATACAGTGGAGGAGAAAACTTCAAAGAATACAGTGTACACTGTAGGCAGGGTGTCTCTTTTGCATGCCTAAAAATTAACATTGTGTAGATTTAATGGTATAAACATGTAGAAGAAAATACCATGTGAGAACCGTTAGCAAAGTATAGGAGGTAGAAATCAGTGTTTGGATTATGGTGACAATTAGACTTTGATTTGAACTATTATCTCCTACAGACAAAATTCCTAGAATATAACATAGATCTACACTAAAAGGCCATTGTTTTTAGTACATTTGTCAAATTCTAGATAATTCCTAATCTTCAGATTTTACAAAGGGCATGAGATCGCTCTCGTAACTACCTAAAACTGCTAAGTACCGAGCGACTCTCCACATGAAAATCGCTTCCATCCAGGTCTGCCATCGGCGCCCATATAGTAGCCAGGCAGCCTGCGCAGCAGTCTTAATTTCCTTGCAGCGACGCTCTCTGACATGTAACTGAGGCGGCTTTTATTAATCACGGGCGCGGCACTGCCGATAATCCAAGGGTCCTATTTTTCACAACGCTGCGCGGCACCGGATCCTGGCCGGATGTACAGAAAGTTGCTCTTGTTGGCTAGTTTGGGCGCCTGTTCTAGCGTTTAGCCCGCACTATGCTAGCGTATAGCCGTATTGAATAAAGTCTGCATTACATTTGTTCCGAATATTTGTTGAGAATTATTTATCTTGAATTATTTACCTGATCAAATTGGGATTACAAGAATTTTTTTCAAGTTTCACAATTTTAATAGTTTTCCCAATCTCAATTCTTTCTGAGTTTCTGAATCCAACTTGTAACAGTTTTACTGTTGGGACTATGATGCATTCAATCAGCAGTGCATTGAATATTTCAAAAATAGTTTCAAGAGAGCTTTTTATCAAATAAGAAATCTGGAATTATGTAAAGGATTCTTGTAAGACCGAATTCTTAGTTCAAATTTTAACTAAACTTCCATCCTTCCTGAAGGCGGACGTAATTCCAAGACTGTATAGTTAGATTTTTGAAAAATAATTATCTCCTATTTTTAAAGTAATTAATTATGCATCATTTATGTATACAAATCATATTTTGCGGCCTTATACTCCCTTTAAACACGGCTCACGAGAATGGCTAATTTTTTGGTGATAATACTTCTTTTTGAACATTTCTAACAATTATCTGTCAAAAGAATGCTGCAATCAATTATTCTTGCATGTATTTGTATTGTTTCATGAATTTCTTCATGTATTTCCTTTTTTTTTTTTCGACCTTTTTTTTTTCATTGTTTTTTCGATGAACTTTCTCGCCGGGAGCACTTTGCGATCATAAACACGCATAAAATTAGTTAATTTTCAATCAGTAAAAGTAAAAAATAAACATAGAGTTATGAATTTGGGCTGAAAACAGCAATTTGCATATGAAATAACACACGATTTCAATTGTTTTCGAGCGATTTTGGTGTGACATGCAGTAGGAAAAGTGCGTAATCCTCAGAACCGCGTACCTGGACGTCGCGAAATCTTGGCTCTCAAAAGATGCCGCAACACTTGAAATTTAAACAAAGTCAGCAAGCGACGGCAGTCAAAAATCGCGGCGGCGGAATGGTCGCAAACTTTGTTCGAGGGGGGGCGGCTTATTTTAGCCCCCCCCGCCGCTCCCCCCTCCCCCCCCGCCGTACCACGATAGGGTAAATGAGCAGACTGAATAGGAAATACTATCTATTATAGTTAGTACATGATACAATGATACATGCATTTGTTATTAAACAAGCAAGGCAAACTGCGATGCAAAACCATGATGATTATTACCTGAATCCTGAAGAAAAAGAATGGCTCTGGAAAACTGAAAATGGCTATGTTAAAATGAAAAATGGCTCTGGTGATTTTTTCAAAATGGCTCCCTAAGAAAAAAAAGTAATTTCAACACTGGTTCTAAGGTATACAAAAGAGACGCTCTGTCTTTAAAGGCAAAGTTCACCCTGATGTCAAGTTGTTCTAATAAAAGCAGAAAAACGAGAGAAACATATTAATGAAAGTTTGGTGAAAATCCACCAAAGAATAGCAGAGTTATGAAGTTTCAAAGTTTTAATTTTGTGACGTCACACGCGAGCAGCTTCCCATCGTCGTCGTCGCAGCATACTCTAGTCAGAGCGTAGCTTCCCTAACAGCAGCGTGATACAACCGTCTGTTTTGAGCCATTCTAGTTGCTTTCTCCATGGTACCAAATGCCTCCCTCACTGTTTTGTCCCATTTACATCTTGGTCTTCCTCCAGCTTCCCATACGTCATGTAATATAAATTCCATAAATTGCCATTTTTTAATGGTTCATAATAATGGAATGAGGGTTTTTTCATAGAAGCCTGTACGAAATAATGTTTCCGATAATATATTGAATGCACAGGCAAAATCATTTTCAAATTTCTGAAAATGTGGCACTTTAATGGAATTTATATCACATGACATGGGGAGCTGCTCACATATGACATCACAAATTTAAAAGTTAAAAATTCCATAACTCTATTATTCTTTGATGGATTTTTGTCAAACCTTCATTAATATGTTTCTCTCACTTTTCTGCTTTAATTAAAACCAACTTGATGTCAAGGCAAACTTTGTATTTAACAAAACATATTCTATTTCCATGGTTACCTGTATCTGATCCAACAGCTATCCTGCTTTCATCGATCCACTCTATGTCCGTTATTCCGGCCTCTGTGTGCACACCGGCACTGCAGCGGTCCGTGTGAGGGGCGTTAGCAGGGTCCTCATAAAACCAGAGAGATCCCATCCAGTGTCGACCGGTCAGACCGGATGCTGCCAGGATCAAGGACCCATCTAGACAGAGAGAACATGGAGATCATCATCATTATTAAAGGTATTGGCTAACATTTACCACAGTTAAAAAAATCTGAGCTACATGATTCCCCATGCTACCATTGTCTTTGATAAGGTCTAAAAATGACGCCCTGAAAAAATTGTATTTGAAAATGATTATTTAGTGCTTTAAAAAAAGAGAAAATCGTAAGTTGATCGGATTCACCTGCCCATTTTCTCCCATAGACTTACTGTGTGTACAGTACACCCATGCTATTTAAACTCGCCCCAAGTTTTAATTGTTTATTCATGTATAACTTGCCATTGACAGTGTAACTTTTCAAACTTTTTTATTCTAGGGTGTTTATTTGTCCATTTGAACACTACTATGTAGCTCAGATATCAAAGTTTGACAATTCTTTAAATTGAAGCTCCACAATGTTAGCCATTCACTTTAAAGGTAAGTGACATGATTGGGGGTAGTTCTCAACTTGGGGTAAAACTATTCTAAACCCCTTGAAAGAAAGTTCTGCAACTCAACTTTGAGCATTGATATCTCTCTTGGTATTATAGTATAATTTTTCATATTGGTATTATTAAACAGCCTGTCTGTTTCCCTTTACAATGATACCTCATTGCCATGATTATGATTTCTTAGAATGTGCGAGACATTTAAATAAGGGTCCAAGTCAAAAGTGAAAAGCTGCAAAACGCATTGTTATCAGCACCAATTCAGCATTCATTTGTATGGGGAGTGGATTGTGTTTAAAGATATTGTGGTTTTTTACCCATTGGGGACGACAGGCTCGTACAGAAGCCCATTGCATTGCACTCTCAGAGAAGACAGGCTTCTACAGAAGCCCAGAAATTATGATACAAATTTCTGTCAAACACTGGATAAACGGTAAAGTTTTATTGCTTAATGCATCTTTCCCAAAAATACACATTTTTGACCAGAATAAAGTAAAGAAATAAACATTCTGTGAAGAATTTTATTAGAAAAACATGGGTTTATATTCCCTTCAAAGTCAACCACGTGAAAAATCGAGTCGTCTCTCAATAAACAACAGTGCCCTATAGCATCAAGCCCAAGGGGTTAATGAAGTGGGTTTTTTTCACATTTTGTTTTGAATATGAAATGAGATTTGAGTGGGTAATTGTGAAATTATTATGTTCGAGTTGCATCAGGATCGTGGCAATTTTTCAAGTCCCCTCCATCAATCAACACATGACACTTCACTAAAAACATCTAAACACAATTCATTCCCCATACAAATGCATGCTGAACTGGTGTGCATTTTTGCAGCTTTAGAATGAACTAAACTGTGCAAGGACTCTCTGAAAATTTTGCAGTCAAAAAGTTGACTCATTCAAATAACATCCATCAGTATGCTTTGAAGCAGACAAATTTGTTATCTATGGGATTGATTTCTCTCGGGGCATGATTGAAATAAAGTGCTGGTATGTTCATGCTTGATTCTCCTAAATTAAACAAATTCAAGACAAATCCTTCCAGCCAGGAGATACACCCCTGCTAGGGTATAGACTGGTATATCTTTCAACCAGTTTGATTTGGGAGACATTTTTTATTTCTCCCACTCATGTCACTGTCCTTTAAAGTCAGCATCTTCCGTCTAACAAGGGGACAAGGGGTCACTGATTTTCACGCCTTGATGACACTCCATCCCTCCACTTCCTCTGGTCTTGAGCATCCCCCTTTTTTATCCTGACCCTCCCGCTTTCCCTCTTCACCATTTCTTTCCGTATAGTCATCAGTGTCCCCATTCTCCTTATGCCATCCACTTCCAGATCCCACACTCTTTTCACAGGCTCACCATCTTCCCTTCTCAAAACATGACCCATCTATCTCGACTCACTTCTCTTATCCATTTCACCACAGTTTCTCCCATGCAGACCCAAACTCAGACATGACAGTACCGCTCGAGAATAATTTTCCAGTGGAATATTCCAGAATATTCCCATTCAAAAGATTCCTTCGCATTTGCCGATAGAGTTCTTCACCTTATGCTTGTCTGAACAATTGACTGGCTTTTCCAATATATGAACATTAAGTTGATGTGAGACTGTGAGTGACAAGGAATTCATTTATTCTATTTTTTGAAATTTAGCCAATTCCATTTTATTCTGGAATATTCCAGAATATTTTAGAACATTCCAGAACAGGTGGAAAATTATTCTCGAGCGGCATGTGCATAAAAGTCTGTCTACAGCAACCTCTTGTCTATAAAGGCCACATTTTTGTTTCCTTCCGATGGCTACTACAGACAGGTTTCATTGTATGTGTCACACATGTACAGTCCTACACATCCATACATGTAGACACAGGTACATACACACAAGTCATTCATACATAAACACACATGTACATGCATACACACATTCATACATAAACATATATGTATACACACATTCATAACACGTATGTATCTACATCATGAACATTCCTATGCAAAGACAAGTTCAAACAATATAAAATAAATGATGCATAAAAGCACTCAATAAGTCAAATGTAAAATAAACTTTTAATAGAAATTTGTATAAATCTTTCTCAGAATTTTGAAAATATTATCAAAATATTTCGAACAATGGAAGTGGTGTGTAAAACAATGATTTACAAGTATCTTGGATGTTAAAACTGACTATTAATAGTTATCTCATATCCACCCCTCCCCATAGTACAACAAAAGATCACTCATGCCCTTCAGGCTAAGGCCGGGACTTATACCCGGGTACCCGGGTCCCACTCGAATGCCTCGGGT
>JZLH01S0266870.1:0-24000 GCA_001188425.1 Eucidaris tribuloides
TCAATGCATCAGCCTGAATGCATATCAGGTGGTAGGATGTGTAGAAGAAAATAAAAGTTTACAAGCTATACACAGAAGAACAAACCATAAGTGGAACATACTCTGTGAAAGCAAACACGACCAGTGGAACAGAACTTTGATTTAATAGTTTCCACCTAAAAGAGCGAATCAACAGTCATGGAGGCGATTTAAGTGAAGCATGGAAAGAGGTTTAACATGTCTGTGATGTGCCTTTCTTTTTATCAAACTGGGAATGGGCTGGAAAGCACTGCTGTTACATATTGAGTCTGTGTATTCAGAACAAATGAAGCGAGACCTTTGAAATTTTCACAGGAATTACACAACTAAGTGGCCTTTCCAAGTATGTAAACTTGATTAAGTATATAACCTGATTCTGGTAATTATTCTGTGGTCTATGAGAGGGACATTTTTTTCTGGGACATGCTGTATTATTGATTTCTACCTTGTATGCCTTGTGCTTGTTCCAAAGTCCTTCAAATTCTGGTTTGGCTAAATCTTCCTTGACAGGGTCCTCTACGTTATTGGTTGCCATGGCAGCGCCGCTCATCCTGTACGGATCAAAGTCTTCGTCCTCTTCATCAGACGAATCTTGTGTCATCTTCTCCGTAATTATCTGCAATAATCAAACAATGATTTAAATGATGGCAATTCACTATTTTTCTGTTTCAAATTTTTTTTTTCCAATTCTTTTGATTAATCACAATCAAACATAAGTATCACAGTGACTGTCATAACAAACAAGTGCCGTTCCATTGATTGGGGCAATGTTAGTGACAAAGCAGAACTAAAAAATATTTGTGCACAATAAATTGCCAGCACTAATTTAATGCTGAAGAAAATTGTAAGATGAATGTGTGAGAACATATACAAGTATATGAATATGTTTACACATACACTGTATGTATCAAAACAATCCATTTTATTTATAAAGATAAATTGGGATATATTCACACACATTCGATGAGTAACACATCAATATAGAATTCAGACTTAAAATAGTGACTGTACGCACAGTGTAAATCAGCAAAATCAAGATAGATATAGGTGTAAATTTTCCAGATAAAAATAGAAAATCATCTCCAAATAACACTACAGTCACAACAAATCCAAGCCCACAAGCTTGAGATTATTTTTTAATGAACCATTTTGACAGTTTTCAAATATAAATAACACTATCTCTGACTTCATGTTTCTATTCAATTCACTGCACAGTGACATGGCCAGGATCTCCCTCTCCCTCCCACCCCCCCCCCCCAGAATTGGGGAGGGGTGAAGAGGAAAGATAAAGTTTTTTTTTCTCAAATAACATTTAAAAGAGTAAAGTAATAAACATATGGTGAATCTCAAGTGTTATATAAGGAACAAGAGGCATAATATAAGGCAAAATTTGTAAATCTTTTTTACTTTTTAAATTCTCTCCAGTACTTGCCAATCATCACATGCCCCCACCCCTTCCTACCACCGGCCATGCCTACATCCATCTAACTCACCACTGCTTCAGGTGGTTTGTCCCCTTCCTCCTCCCCATCATCTTCATCACCATTCTTCAGGGGTGACACCCCTCCCATCTCCCTCAGGATGGTGGGCGTCTTCCGTTTCTGCGGCTTGACCTGCCTGGCCTTCTCCCGTTTGGGGTCGTCGTAGAGCTGCGGATACATCTTCTGCCTCTTCTTCACCTGTTTCTCCTCATTCAAGATGTGGGCCAGGAGCTTGGCTTGCTTCTCATGCTGTTCTGCAACATATTTTCTGGTAAGATTGGAGGGGGGGGGTTTATTGCTAGTGTCATATCCGAGGCCGGCCACGAGGGCAATTTTTGAGGCCTCAGTCTCGGCCTGGATCTGAGGCAACTTTACTAACCATATGGGAAATTACTGTTTTGGGGCTGCCTTGACCTTGAAACTTATGACCAGATACAACATTGGTTATTGTTCATTTGTGCCCTGTCGCCACAAAACGAACCACAAGTTGCAATGGTAGCTCTTGCGTTACGCGTGAAATAGGTGACTTTGGTTGGAAATGTGTTTAGCTTTGAAGGCCAGAAGTGATTGAGAAGTGTTTTTTTTTATTGCTTTGCCCATGTTCTTGCAAGAATTCAAAACATTTCTGGAGAAACTCAGCCTTGTAACAACTCATGCTGTAAAACAACAGATTGGTTCATAAAGATTATGAAGAGTTAGACATTGAAACTTGGCTGAATAGGATAGAGTGTGTATATAATGTGTGAAAAATTACAGGTTACTCCAAAACAGCTTCATAGTTCTGATTCAATGCCTCACACTATAATGCACATTTGACATGGGGCGTAAGTGAACACTATTTTTGAGGTCCTTTTTCTCCCTTTTCCTGATAATGGCCTATGATATTCCAACTTGTGAATGGTGTTTCAAATCAAATTGCATTAATCCTAGACAAATTATATAGGATTGTAAAGTTTGAAGATCTGACCAAAGTACTAAGGAGTGCCAGACTAAAAAGTTTTGTGAGTGAATAATTAACACTTTGTATGTAATTTTGTTTGAGACTGGTAACCAATGATATCAGGTCAAGATATGTGAAATACTGGCAGATGTTTTACAATAAGTCTCTGCTTCATCAGCACCAACCTGTACGAACCCTACGATCCTCCAATTTTGGTCTTTTACATGTCCCATAAATATCTACGAAATCCTGGGGAATCAAGCTTTTGCTCACACCGGACCAGCCCTGCGGAATTCACTTCCACAGGAGCTGAAGGACTCAAACTCTTTGACGACCTTTAAGGGCAACCTAAAAACAAATTTGTACAATACTGCATTTTGATGGCAGATATTCTTTTTTTATGTCCTTGTCCTTTATTTTTCTTTTCCTTCGTCATAAAGTGCCTTGAGCATTTAACCAAAATGGAAAATAATGCAATAGAAATCCTATGTATTTTTATTATTCTAATTATTATGCAGTCTCTCAGCTTACTGTTTCTCCATCTCAAATTGCTGAATCCTCTTCTGTCTCAGCATCACTTCCTTGGAGTTCTCCCCGCCGTCCACCAAGTCTAGGCGTTCCTGCTCCTCTTTCTCCTTCTCCTGACGCGACACATAACGATTACGAGCCTGGAGGGCACGAAGATTTTCCTGTTGGGGAGAAAACCATGAGGGCAATTCCATGAATTATTGGACAAATCACAAATGATATAAATTGCTCTATCTCGAATCATATTACATTTTCATGGTTTGAATGGGTATGAATCATGAAGAAACAATGGGGGACATCATTTCTACTCTAAATTTTACATCTTCAACAGCACCCTCTAGGAGAATCAGAACCATACATGAAATACCACATGTGGGACTAGTGAGACTAAATGTCAGTTTCATGAAAAATTATCATTTATTCTGCAGTTTTTTTCATGCCATTAGCCTCTTCTCATTGTCTTGAAAGTAATAAAGCCCCACATATGCATATTAAATCTGAAAAAGACATGAATAAACGCAAATTTGCGTGGATGGACAAAATGTAACGTAACTAACCATGTTTTTGATGTTGTAGTTAAAACTGAACACATTGTTATCAGTAAGTTACATATTAAATGGCTTATCAAGACACCAGAAATAGCATGAACACCACAGTTTGTTTCAGTTGATAACAGGTTGAGGAAACTTTGAGGACAAAGACTTGTCATTTTTTTTCCATGTCCTTTTTAAAGTTCTTGTTATTACCCACTGAAACAGGTCTCATGATTTTGCTTGATGTTGTGAAGTAGGTGCCAGTCTAGAGAACTGACAGTACGAAAACAGAAAAATAATATCAAAGCATATTTATGCAAGAGCCAAATGTTGAGTAAAGTTTGTCATAAAGTGTAAAGTAACTAGTCATGGAATTGCCCATGAAGGGAATATACCTGATGGACTTAAAAATCATGAACGAAATAGTTACCTAAACATCATTTAAAGGCCTCGTTTAACAATATTTCTGATTCAAAAAACTGAGCTACATGAAACCCCATGCTACTAGTGTCTCTGACGCGGTCTACAAATGAAGCCGTGAAAAAATTCAGCTCAAAACACAATCATTTTAGTGCTTAAAAAAGTGAAAATCTATGAGTGACCGGTTAACTATGGCGATAACCATTTAGTGTCTTGCTCTATTATGTTGACATTTGACCTTTAACCTTACGTGACCCTTAACCCCAATTTAACATTCAAGTAACTATAAGGCATCTACCATCCAAGTTTGATTACACCTGGACTAATGGCTAGAAAGATGCCAACCCCAATAGAAACTTGAGGGTAAATTTTAACATTTATCCTCATTTGACCATTGACCTATAAACATGACCTTTGACCCCCCCCCCCCCCCATCTATCATTGAGGTCCCTGTAAGTCTCCATTTATGTTTGGTTACAAACAGGTAAATGGTTGCAAAGTTATTCCAGTTTCCTAGGCATTATGGACAGACACCATCAAGGATCCCATAGTCTGGCTCCACTTCTGTGGCTCAACAAAAATGTGTATGTGTGTGATTTACCAAGTACTACCCTTGGACCTACTCCTACAACTGTACACACCCTCAAAGCAATATTCTCTGTAGATGCATTTTTAGTTGATTCAAAATCATTTAGCTCAGTGGATGTCCTCATTTGAATAAAGTCTATGTTTGTATGCAAAAAGTCTGATAAAGGTCCACAATTGAGGGTATTTACTAAAGCACACAAACACAAACTTACAAACGCACACAAACGCAAACACAAACAAACACACACACACCCTTCAAAACCCTAAATGGAACAGAAAGATGTGGTAAATACTTACATGTTGGGGTTAATTATATGCTTTATAAGATGAACCTTAGTTTCAGTAACGTTGTCATCCTCTGCTCCACATGAGCCTTCTCTCTTTCCAGTTCATCCGCCTCCTGTTGACGAACCCTGCAACATGAGTGACAATTCAGAAATGTTACTGGTGTTTATAAGAGGGACAGCAAATGTAGGATGGTTTCGGGACAGGGCGAGACAGCAAAGACTGCGGTGGTTTGGGCATGTCCAAAGGAGAGATGTTGAGTACATAGGGGAAAAGATGTTGGAAATGGTGCCGCCAGGAAAAAGGAAGAGAGATAGACCAAAAAGGAGGTTTATGGATATGATAAGAGAGGATATGAGAATGATTGGTGTGACAGAGGAGATATCACAGAACAGATCATGGTGGAATGAGTGTATTTCCTCTGTTGACCCCGAATTGCGGTAGTGGCCAAAAGAGAAAGAGAGAGGTTATGAGTGACACATTCATGGATTTCAATTTGGAAGATCACAATTAAATCTAACATACATGTATACATACAAAACATGACACAAAGCAATTGACACTGTACAGGGTAGTGTACTTCTTTTATTTACCCACTGTACAGTGTGGGTATACAGCTATATGCACGCACTGCAGTACACACGGCACAACTGCTGCGTCGCATGAAATGCAAACACGCTAAACACTGCAAACAAAATTGACCAATATTTCCACAGATGTATGGTGATGTTTTGTTGGTTTTGCTTAATTGCTTTTTAACCAATTGAAGAGTAGACACGAGATATCTTGTCGCAAGGTCTATGGGAAATATGTGGTACGCAAAATCAAACCTTCTTCAACGGATTTATTTTTTTGCTGTACATGTATGTTTTGTAATTCAAATGTTTTGACCTAAAAAAATTGTGTTCTCCACATTTCTCTCCAATTCTGTGAATTGTTCCGTTTTCTGTATCTCAGAAAACTGAAGACTATAATGATGGTGTCCCCTCTTACTTGGCAATTGATTCCTTCAAGTATTGGGTGGCCACTTCTCTACTCTTCCTTGCTGCACTGATGGCCTGACGATGCTTGCGATCGTGCTCCATCAAAGCTGCTATATGATCCCTGAGCAAAAATATATAAAATATAAATAGGTAAATAAATACTCAACCTGTAGTCTTCAAGAGTCTGAATTTATGGGGTCACTATTTTACAAACATATTGAATCTGTTGATGTTTACTGGTCTGTACATCAGCAAATCACTGCATACTTCATGAAATATGCATTGTATATGTTCAAACATTTTTCTTAATTTTTTTTTCTGCAGCCTGCTAAGCCCCACCTTATCCTCCAGATCATCTTCATTCATATTCCAGTTGTGACATCATCATCGTTATACTTAATATGCTGAACACAGACAGATTTATGTGTCTTACCATTCAGTATTACAACCTGCACTCCTGTCTACACTTGCGTCACATTTTCACACAATACCACCTTTGACAGCCTTTTGAAGCATTATAGTCTTTGCCATGTCAGAAATTTGTCAGAAAGAAACCGTTTGCACAAAACATATGGTGCTGTTGTGAGTAAGAAATATTGTGTTGATATCAACCTCTCAAGGATGAAAGGCCAGAAAATATGACAGACTACAACTCATAAGCAAGAGGCCAGTATACAGTGTGTCTCAAAAATAATTGTGCAAGTCAAAAGCGCCCTCTTTGATAAAGAGAAAAACATGTTTGTGATGTGATGCTTACATCACCACCAAGGGCATAGGGTCAGCTTTCAAATGCTCTGTTCAGTTTACTTGTTTCGATTCCGAGATATGTTCAGTTAACAACGAAAAGGTAAAATCACAAATGTGCCACTTTTACTACTATCAGTAATAGCATCAGGCCTTCTCCCTGTAAAAGTGACACAATTGTGATTCCACTCTTTTGTTGTTTACAAGATATATCTCAAGATCAAAACAAGCAATATAAATAAAATATACAGCATTTGAAAACTAAGACGTTGCCCTTGACGGCGATGTAAGCATCATGCCACAAGAGTATTTTAAACTGTCAAAGAGGGAGCTTTTTACTTGTACAATTTTTTGAGACGTGGTGCAGCATGTCTCAAAAAATTGTGCAAGTAAAAAGCGCCCTCTTTGGCAATCATAAAATACTCTTGTGACATGATGCTTACTTCAACGTCAAGGGCAAAGTCTTAGCTTTCAAAAGCAATTTGTTATGTTCAATTTACTTGTTTTAAACTCGAGATATCTTGTAGATAACAAAAGGGTGGAATCACAATTGTGTCACTGTTACAAGGGACTGTAGTAAAAGTGGCACAATTGTGATTTCCCCCTTTCTTATTTAAATAAACAAATCTCAAGATTAAGACAAGCAAATTGAACGAAATTAACGGTACTTAAAAGCTAAGACTATGCTCTTGACGTTGATGTAAACACCATGTCACAAGAGTATTTCCTAATTGTCAAAGAGGGCGGTTTTCACTTGCACAATTTTTTTTGAGACATACTGTATATACATGTGACCACTAAATTAGGTAGGTTTTACTTGAGTTTTTGGCCAAGATGTGACTGCCCAGCTCCAAACCCACTAAAAGTTGTAGATTACAATTCTCTGTAATAGACCAAAACATGACATAATTGGTACCCTGGGGTAACAAATAGAAATCAGCCATTTCGTTGAAGTCTTCACTTTTTATTTTAAGTACCGTGCCCTGGGTTACAAAATTGTGTAAAAAATATGTTTGAAGTGTGAAAATAACAACGTTAGCTTCAGTTTCACCCCACTTATCATAAATTTCTGTCTTTTTGTTGTACACTTACACAGCCTCTGCATCAAAACTACCGATCTCAGTGATCATAACTGAAGAAAGCACATGTTTGGACACAAGAGGACGCTACACAACATGGTACATCGGGGTACAACGGTTCCTCGGGGTAGTGCGTGGTGCATCATATGTCACTTCAGTTGACCAACTCATATTTTCAAAATTTGTTTTATCTCAAAAGAGTAGTTTCTTCTCTACCCACTGTCAAAATTTGGTGGCTTAAAATGAAACCAAAATTGAGATATTAGCCATTTTTCTGGACAGGTGCTTCTACATGCTGCACCCGAGGGAACCTAATCTTTAAATCCTCTTTTCTCTCTTTTTTTTTGAGAAACTGCACCTCCTAAATCTGTCTTGTTTTACTCACAGTTTGAATGGGCTAGGATGGTTCAATTTTAATAAATTATATACCATTTTAAAGCTTAGAGATTACTCTTTAAGACTATGTAAAAAATGAAAATTCATTTTGATCTACTTTTTGTGGGTTTTACTTTTGAGCTGGGCGGTCACACATGGAGAACAGATTTATTGCCATAACATCATCTTGAATGAATATCACATGCTGACATACACACAGTTTGGTCTGAAAACAAACACCTTTGTATCAGTTTTCCTGCAACATACTTTTCTCTGGTTTTCCTCTTCTGTTCAGCCTGCAGGGTCTGTTTGCGTTCCTTCTGGGCGCGACGAGTGGCGTTCTCTCTCCGTTCCTGCTCCAGCTTGGCCTCCTTTCGTTTCAGTTCCTCTTCTTCAAGAAGAAACCGCCCCCTCTCCAGGTCAAACTTGGACAGCTGCAGTCTGTCAAAGAGTGAATGTGCATAGATTGAAATTTACTATGTTACATTATAGAATTTCTGTGCAGTTCTACATGTATGCAGTTCACTTGATTTCACTCATAAAAGCATATCATGTACAATTTAAGAATCACATTTTCAAGTATTAGAGAAAGTACAGAAACAAAGTGACCAGGAGCATCAATCTATTTTTCAGATTGTTTTTTTTTTTGGGGGGGGGGAGGGTGAAAATAAAAAAAATCAATGTTTTTGGTGTGCTCCATATGTGCAAACTTGCAATGTAGAATTTTGCTCAAAATTGACAATTGTGTATATCTAGCTGTAATACTTTTATATTTAGTTTAATGGCTTTGTAGTGTCGCGCACTGCTTTCTAGAAATGTGATTGCATTACATTTTATACATTTTTTGAGTTGTTAAAATTGTAGTGGGGGGGGGGGCAAAATTATATGTTTGCCCCAGCTTAGGAAATACCCTGGGGCGACGTGCGATTTAGGCCCCAAAATTAACAAAATAGCCCCCTAAAATCACTAAATAGCCCATAATTTTCCTCATAGGGTTCAATTTATAACATACTAAAATCACTAAACTGGGTTTGAAAGTAGCCCCAGAAAATAAATTTTGTATTTGCTGTCCTGGTTTGCCCCCTGAAATTGTCACTCCGGAGCGACTGCCCTCCACCAATCATGTCGTTAGCCTTTAATCACTTACTCGGCCTTATCTAGTCTTTCCACGATCTGTGCTTCCAGAGCCCGTTCCGCCTCGATCTCGTTGGCAATCTTCATCAGCTTGCTGTCGAGACGGAAGGCGTTGGCCGAGTTGCCTTCATCCTGGCATATCTCCAGCTGAGTCAAGATGTGGTCACGCTCCAACGTCAGGGCTTCGATGCTGGTCCGACACTTCTGCAGCTCCTCCCTTTCCAGAGTAAGATACGATAAGATAAGATAGATAAGATAGATTTAGTCAACCCTAAATATCATCATCAAGTATTTACAAAATGATACATCATATATGATTCTTGAATGAAATGCATATGGCAAGGGTTCCCTTCAAAGCATAAAAGCTTAAATTGGGGCCATATGAAATGGACATAACTACAACATTTAAATTACAAAAAAAAATCACATTTACTTAATAAATTAATAAGTAATAATAAATCACAGACATGAAAAGAAAAAAATGAAACCTCACAAATACAAGTAGACATTGAAAGTAAAAAAAAAAATGGTTTAAGTTATTACTTGTATTTTTGTGTCAATTTACAGATGAGTGCTTGTTTTAGCAAACATTCGGACCGGGATAGAGTAGAACTGGCTTTATTATCGACGATATCCAATGTATATTCCATTCTTTTATTCCAACTGTATAAAATGATTTGATTGCTGTGGCTGTGCAATTTCGAGGTAAATGGATATCATTACTTTGGCGAGTTGTGTACGAATGAATGATGTTATTATTAAATAAATTAATACCGAGTATGGATGGAAATGTTTCATTCTGTAGTTTAAACATACACAAAAGCATGTTAAGTTTTACTAAATTATGAATTGGAAGAACTTTAAGTAAATAATGGATGTGTCAAAAAGTATAACGGTAAGGCATTGTTTTAGAAAATAAAAGTGGCTATTTGATTGATTAGTTCTTCTATGGAACTGTTGGCCTACATGCCCCTACATTATAGATATAGTGGGAAAATATTAGACAGGAGATGCTGTCTGTATCAACAGTATTTGGTTTTTAAGATAAGATTGAGTACTTGCAGAACAAAATAATTTTAATAGTAACTGTTATCAAACCATTTATGAACAGATGGCCTTCTGAAAATGAAAATGATATTCCAGTTTTTCCTGCCCAGGTGGGAAATACTGGGAAATACTGCAAAATGCTGGCAAGTACTCAGAATGTATAAGGAGGTACAGAGAAATGCTGGAAAATATTTGTAAAATACCTGGGCAATGCCTGAAATATTCAAGAAGTATATTTCATAGTATTGCCCTGTATTTCCGACTATTTACCCAATTTTCCTCAAAAATTACAAGGCGGTATTAACCCGGGCGGGGGGGGGGGGGGGGGGGGGGAGGGGGGGGAGGGGCACTTAGTATAATTGTGTTATACCTATGTGCGCGCGGTTGAGACTCCCATTTTCAGCCCAAATTTCCGTTCCAGAGCATCTCAATTTCAGAAGGCACAGAATTTTTAATTTTTTCAGTTCCAGAGACCGCCAAATTTGCTGTTTTGCTGGGCCAGAGCATTGCCCTTTCAGCACGGCGCGCCAACGGCGCACCAAAATTTTTGCCATTTTGTAGTTCCGGAGCATAGCATTTTGGGGTTTTCTGAAACCTTAGATCCAGTTCCAGAGACCCCCATTTTTCGCTCAAGCCGGTTCCAGAGCCCCCGATTTCCGAACAGCCCTGATTACGAATAACCAACCTTGTGGTCTGGACAGTGTTCTCCTGTTCCAGAAGCTGTGTATTGAGGTTGTCCAGATGACGGCGGAGGGCTAGCATCCTGAGCTTCTCATCTCGAGAAAATTTCTTGTTAGCCGACGCGGGTTTGGTGCCATTCTCGTCAACAAGGCTTTCTTCTGGTCTGCAATAAAGAAAGTTCACCATATTATGATTATTTTAATATGTGAAGGGTTTTCTGTTTGTTTTTTTGTTTGATGTTAATTTGCTTGTTTTTTTTTTAATGTTATTGAGTCATATGCATGATAATTGGACATCCCCTGAAACACCATTTTTGCACATAAAGGGTATAGTTTTTTGCAAAGTACATCCAAGTTGACTTATACAGCTGCCAACCTCTGCTTACCATATTTTGAAAGCAAAACAAACAAAAATATTGGTAGATAAATATACACATTTATTCTAGACTGCACTTTTGGCAGAGTAAGAAATTTGAATGGATGGATGAAATACATATTTCAAACTTATTGTACAATCACCAATAATGCAGAATATAATATGAGTGGTTGTAATGATCATCATTTGTATATATTAATGTAGGGTTGTTATTTTGTCTCTTGTATTTTATGTTTCTATTAGTTCCCTTTAATTCAGTTATGTTAGTTTGGAATTTTGATTGTCAGCTATTTTGGTTACCATCCATCACCTCATTCCTCATGCCATGTCACCTGTCACCTCCACTTCATGATTTCCATATTCATCAGGTGTGACCATGTATTTCATCTCCACACCCGAGTCTTCTGTTCTACATTCATTATTACGTAACCACCCCCAGGTCCTTTACCATCTTAATCTTGCCTTTCTTATTGGTTATTTTATGAATTGGGTTCTTTCATTTTAGTTTGTCCTTCCTTTGCCTTTACTTTTATTGGTTCATGTATCTTTATGAATATTTGTTTGTAAAATTGTGAGGGCAAAGCAGCCCCAAATTATTGCTGATTAAATCAGAGCACTACCAGACTTCGTCTTGTTCAGTTGTGTTTATTTTGGCGTCCTGAGTTCCTGCTTTGTTTGTGTGTCTCCCTGTTTCTGGGTGTTTGTTTGAGGACTGAGCTGAACATTTTATACTTCATTATTTTTGTCAATTTTTCATCCTTACATTCACATAGAACTTGTACAATATAAATGTATGTAACAGCCCTACCCAACAAGGGAGATGTCGTCGCTCTGGGACCACGCATCCTCGTCACCGTCGTATTCCAAGGCACTGGACTCCAACCAACCCCTGTTCTGCTGGTAGGAGGAAGGGGGTGGTTCGACCGAGTACTGGGGGAAGCTAGGGGGGTAGGCCCCTCCCACGGCGGGGGACAGGAACTCGGGGTCCGTGACGCTGAGGGGCGTGGTTCCGTCCATCGTCGTCAGGCCGGTATGGAGTTGCCTTTCGTCCACCTGACTTTGAAGGTGGGACATGGTTGCTTCAAGCTGAGACATGATGGGGTTAATCTACTTTCTCCATGGACCTGTAATTAAAACAAGTACAAAACAAGAAGAGTAGAGACGTGACTTCTCAAGCCAGTTATTTAAAGGGGACGGTTATTTCGTAAATCGTGGAGTTTTAGAGCTTGACCGAGCTCGGGTAATATTCAGGAATTTCCATAGTGGCTACATGTATATCTTTGGTTAACAAGCATGCAGTTGCAGTAATACAGGCGACCTTGATTGGGAAAAATACTGAATAATCATGATCATGATACAGGTGAATCTATCGGTAAGTCAACTTTGCAGCAAATAATAAAGACAATTCAAACTTTTAAACAACATTTTACATTGTCATTGAAAGGTATGCACATGTGGTCCTAAATCTGTGCACCCAACATTTCACACAGAAAAATTACACACAATTCAAAAAAAGTTACCAAATGATGTCTCTCATATGATGATGCATATCTGAGGAATAACACTGCATGCAAATTATACGAAAAAACTCACTGTTATCATATTTTTGAAGATGATTTTGTCAATGTGTCACTCGACTTGGTCGTGTAAAGCCAGGTGCCTAAATCTGCGCACGTGTACATTGGCTATGTAACTTGCACGGAGCGGGGATTTGCCCGAGTGCATCAACAAATTTTGAATTTAAGAAAACTGCGCACACATTTTACGAAAACAGCGATAAATCATAATAAATGATAATTTCATTTACTATACGTTTGTACCAATTAAATGAATATTGAGTGTGAATTTGTGGTTTTGCAGATTTAGCCTAGGATCAGCGCACATTTTACGGCACTCGACCATAAAATTAAAGGCTTTTGTACAATACATAAATTTTCCATTCCCTAGTCTAGATTTCATGTTTTGCAGCAAAGTGGTCGTAAACTAAGACGTAAAACTAGGGCACCGGTCTTTACTACGTACACGTATCGCTTCCACCCATACAAGCAAAGGGAAGATGCTATATTACCCCTTACACCTGTCTCTCTTGGTAAATGTTCATTTATGTGTGAAGGCAAGGGAAAGGGTTCTAAAAATCTGGCACCTAAGTTAGAATTAGATTTTGTTATTATTTAAAAATAATAACAAAACTGTTTTAAACTTTTAGACCTAACGTTAGATCTAAACCAAATGTTCATGCCTGAACTGAAGAAATGATGTGGATTAATTCATTTAAGCTGAAAGTATGTCATATTAGCGATGCCACATGATTTTTACTTCTTGGGAAAAAGTATATAGTGTGACCCCTTATTTTGAAGCTCAATAAATTATCTACACAACGGGACATCGGTTTTTTGATGATTTTGTATAATATGCAAATTAGAGCATATTTGATTTACAAAGTTGCCATTTTTTTCTGCCAGCAGATTGGTCAATCTTGCCAGCATGCTTATTTTCGCGTTATCTCATCGTTATTTGTGTAAAGCACTTTTTAGTCATTCTCCTAAAGATTTAAGATGTAAAACAAATAAAGTCATAAACAGGTTAAGTTACTGGTGAAACTAACTACAGTTGCATGTTAATTAAGCATAATTTGCAAAATTTGTACACATGGAACAATATATATACCAAACAACAAATACCAAACAATACACAAAATCATATAGATCTACATGTATGTGGGACTATGCAAAATGTGCATCTGAGAACTTTTGAACATGACATGGGTTCAGAAAACTCTCTGCAGCCCTTTTCAGGCAAAACTATTGGCTACAAATTATGTAGCGATTGAAAGCTGAGTGTTCAGAGAATCTGAAAAAAGTATGTCTCTTAGTTGTCTCCAGGGTTAGTTTTTGAGATAGAAAGTCTAAGTTATATACCTAGTAGAAATGCTAGCAAAATTTCATCAAATTTTAAGTCATACAAATCTCCGTCAAAAATACGAAAATATAAACCGAAAATAAATTTTTTGAAAAATATCAGAAATACTCTTTCCTTGGTGAGCATCCATCTTGACAAAGAACTTGAACTGAATGTTTCAAGAAAAACAAGATTCTTTGGGACATCCCCATTATTGCAGAGATAGTTCAATGGCATCTGGAGTATGGGTGAAATTCTCTGAATCAACACGAAAGAGACAGAAGTTTACGCAAGTGTATTTTGAAAATGTCTGATTTATTTTCACCAGTAATGGCATGAATGGAAATGTAACGGTAAGATTATATTTAACAGAATTATGTCTTCAAATCAAAAATTTCACCAAGTAGGGTGTCTGAATGCCTATCACATTTTTCTTGCTATACGTGTATATGGTCAGGTGCCCTAAATCTGCGCGTGTCCTAATTCTGCAAAACCACAAATTCACACTCAAATAATCATTTAATTGGTATAAAGGTATAGTAAATGAAATAATTATTCACAATTGATCGCTGTTTTTGAAAAATATGTGCGCAGTTTTCCCAAAATTTGATATTTGTTGATGCGCTCACGCAAACCACCGTTTCGCGCAAGTTACATAGACAATGCATGTATGTGCAGATTAAGGAACCCGTTTTTACGCGACCGAGTCGAGTGACACATTGACAAAATCGTCTCCAAAAATACCATAAAAGTGAGTTTTTTCGTACAATTTTCATGCAGTGTTATTCCTCAGATATGCATCATTATATGAGAAACATCATTTGGTAACTATTTATTGATTTGCATGTAATTTTTCGTTGTGAAATGTAGGGTGCGCAGATTTAGGCCCACTGTTATGTTCAATGCACAATCCCATTGCTGTGTGCACAAGTCAGGCGTTGGACATATTTCCCGCGACGGTTGCCTATTTCCCGGACGGGGTGGGAAATACGGGAAATACCGGTATTTACCGCCTTTTTACTGGGAAATACTGGGAAATATAAAATACGCTACCATTACGGTGGGATGATTACTGGAATCAAGAGGTTACTAGTACCATGTGCTTTCAGTGGTGTTTTTGGACATGTTTGTTTGTATTAGGGTTTGTCAATGGTTAATTTTGATTATCTGTTTGTTTTATGAAACCAGATTTAGTTAAAGCCCAAGTTTAGTTTTGGGATTTTTGTTATTTGAAAGCTTTATGCCCAAAGTCGTAACCGTGCAATAATAGATTCTGAATGTCTTTAGTTTTTTTTAAATTAATTAATGAAAAATATCGTGGGAACACCCCCAAAATTTTACACTTATAGCATCTAAAGGGTTAAAAGGCTTTAAGGTTACATGTGTTATACTCATCTGAAAGAGCAGACGCAGCTCTTTCAGATGAGGTATTACTCATATAACCTTTTTAACCTTTGGATGCTATAATGTAGAAATATAGTAAAAAATGTTGGGGGTCCCCCCCCCCCCGACATTTTTCATTAAATAATTAAAAAAAAACCAAAGACAAAAAAAAGTTATGAGTTATACCTCATCTGCAAGAGCCGAGTCTGCTCTTTCAAGATGAGGTACAACACATGTAACGTTAAAGCCTTTTTAACCCTTTAGATGCTATAGGGCAATTCCGTGAATTCAAGGACATGACCTGAAATTTTGAAATTTAAATTTTTGAGGTAAAATTTGTTAATTATGGTTGAATATATGTTAAAAAACATCAGCCGAATGTCCACATTGTCATCGCTTTTTCAAAAATATCTGAAAAAGTGAAATTTGCATGGTTGCTATTTCAGATGGAAATGAATAGAAAATGTGCAAAATATTCGAATTATCACTGAATATTTTGAAAAAGGTCTTATAAGTCAATTTAGGCATATTCAATCATTGAATGTAATTACCTGTCAGCATGCAGAGTCCAAAATTAGTTTGGGGATATCTTATGACTACAAATTTTCGAAATATCTACCCCTGTGACTCTATGTAACGTAACTAACCAAAAAATCAACTTTGTTTTTCCTGGAAAGAACACAACTGTCCAGAATGTTAATATTTTCAAAACTGCTCCTGTACATAGGCCCTAATTCAAAACAGTCCAATTAAATCAATAACATTGCCCTATGGTGAAATGAGAAACCTGTAAAATGTGTAACGTAACTAACCATGTAACGTAACTAACCGCACTGTAACGTAACTAACCATTTTGTGATTGATTTTAAACTATTTTATGGAAAGTGGACAGCATACTAGGACATACTGAGTCAAAAGAAAGCAGCAGAAGATAATTTGAAACCCATAATGCCATTGAAAGGGTGCTCTTCATGTGCTTTACCTGGTGAAAGACCTGGACACTGTATTGTGTACAACATCCAGTTGAAGCACAAGAAATTGATGCAACTTCCAAGTGGCATTTCTTTGTCAGTATTAATTGCAGTATAGTCTAGGATGAGCTACAAAATAACTATGCATTGTGTTTTATCAGATGGTTTCCTGGAATTAATTGGTTATGAATTCAAAATAGAAAGCTAATTGATCCCATTTTTATAGTAACATCATATTTTCTGCTCTCAGAAAATTAAGCTGTTGGTCACATCAAAGTGGGTAGTGCTGTAGTACTTTTTTTATCTTGAATTTATTACAAACAAAAAATATGAAGAAATAGTTTATCAGCTATATGATTTCAAGGTACTTTTGTCATTATAGCAATCCACTAAGACTGACTAACTCTTTTTTTTTCTTATTCCATCTCCAACAGCTGAAAATGCCTATGCCACATGAAGAAGGGAAAATCAAAAGTGGTTGGGAATAAACATGAATTCACTGGGGCAGTTTGAAGGAATTCTAGAATACAAGAAGGAGAAAGGAGTTGATGCTAAAATGCCAAGACCTGGAAAAGAATCAAGAGGAATACTACCGGAAGTTACATGTACTGTGAGAGAATTCAGCTTCTTTGGAAGAAAAGGGAAGCTACCAAAAATTTAAAAGAAAAGATGCTGGACATACATGAAGTAAAGAAACAACTTCAGTAGAAAAAAAAATTGCCTTGTCTAATGAGCTTAAAGAACATTAAGTTGTTTCAAAGTCACTTTATGAAGACATGATCATATTAATGTCTGTCTACAGTAAAGTTTTGATAAAGGTTGGTTCAATAATGTGAACTATATTGAAGTATCTAAAATTCCAATTTTACAAAAGTGCAGTGACCATCAATTACATTTTTTGTATTTTTTCATCTGTTCATTCTTTGTGAAAACATAAATTTTACCTTGGAAAATATTCCCCCTCTCAGTAATGTTTTTCATTTTTATGCAATAAAGGCCCTTTGGAAAATTGAGCGACTGCATACTATCAGAAAGCTGGAAACAAAGATTCTATCCTGAAATTTTCAGCCTATTTGATTTTTGAGTACTGGTTTTATACCAAACTGAAAAAAAAAATGCATTTTAGTTGGGATCCTGACCAAGATAAATTTTCATGTAAAATTGGTAATTACAGTTTTAGGTCATTCATACAATGTAGCAATGAACTGGAACAATGAGAGACACTTTTAGGGGATTTACCAAAACTTAAGAGTCAAGTAGTGAACATGTTGATCAAGATAGGAACACTGCCTGTATCGGAAAATTTAAAACTAAGAAAAGGAAACAATTATGTTTTAAGATTACCATTTGAAGTTTTTGCACCTTATGACAACATGATGTAAACAGTATGTGTAATGGTCATCAGAACCATACTACTACTATGAATCACATTGAACCCGTCATTGAATAATACAAGTTACATTTAAATAACTGTTACTCTTCATCTATTCAGATAGATCCATCTATTTTGTTCAAAATTATCAGCTATCTATTCATGAATATTACATAATTGTGATGCACTACATGGTATCAATGCATACCGTATAGGTGTGAATATTTTCAATCCTGCTTTCCTTCATGTAATTACCTGCTAACTAAAGGCTAAATTAGTCTATAGAGACTTAAAAGTTATATTTAGGGGTAAAATGAGTTAGGCCTAGTGCTTATTGGGACAGTATTACATTCTTGCACTTTACTTTCAAATGAATGAAGCCGGCTATATAAACACTTTATGTGAGAAAAACATAACCAAATGCAATTTTTGTATGCCTGGACAAAGTGTAACGTAACTAACCGTAACATAACTAACCATGTTTTCGGTAGTCCTATAAAAATATTGAAAGCTATTACTAAAATGTTTCATATGAAATGACTTGCCCATACAACAGTTCTAACATGAATGCAACAGTTTGTTTTAGAACAACATAGTTTGAGCAATCTTTAAGGACAAAATCTTACAATTTTTTTCCATGTCCACTTTATGTAACGTAACTAACCAGAATTAAAGTTCTTATTATCAGGTACAGAAGAGGGTCACACAATTCTTTTTGATGGTGTGAGGTAGACTAGGTATAGACGTATTGACAATACAAAAATAGAAGAATAATACCAACGCATCATCACACAGCGGCCAGCCTTAGTGTCAAAAAGACCATAAAGTGTAACGTAACTAATCATGGAATTGCCCTATAATGTAAAATTATGGGGGTGTTCCCACGAGATTTTTCATTAATTAATTAAAAAAAAACTAAAGACATTCAGAATCTATTATTGCAGGGTTATGACTTTGGGGCATAAAGCTTTCAAATAACAAAAAATCCCTAAAACTAAACTTGGGCTTTAATGTTAGCCTATCCTGGCTCTGGCTCACTGCCCGAAGAGCTTGGAGTAGAGCCCTCTTCCTTGACCATGATGCTCCCAAGTGACTCCTGCCCTTGTCCTGGACAAGACCAGAGGGCTAGACAGACAAGTCTATCATTCAGTGTTTGGATACTAGATGCATTCAACGAACAAGTTCACTTTCAAGTGTTCAAATTCAAGAAAAACTTCACCTGGGTATGGGTTATGGACACTAACAAGGGCTTTTATAAAGACCA
Source organism: Eucidaris tribuloides (assembly GCA_001188425.1). NCBI lineage: Eukaryota > Metazoa > Echinodermata > Echinoidea > Cidaroida > Cidaridae > Eucidaris > Eucidaris tribuloides. Next base: position 19,100 of record JZLH01S0266870.1, read on the forward strand.
GCAGAATATGGACGAGGAGTAGAACTGGATAAGGGAATGGACATGGGGATGCGGATATATGGGGAGAAATTTGTAAGATGTGGCCCGATTCTATGTAGACAAAAGTGGCAGTAACAGTTCGATAGACCGAGGGTCCTTTAGACTGAGGGTTCAATACTGAGGGTCCGATAAACTGAGGGTCTGATAAACTGACTATCAGTAAGGGTCTGATAGATCAACTTTAAAATAGGGTCCGATGGACTGAGGGTTCAATAGACAGGGTCTGATAGACCGATTATCAAAAGGTTCCGAAAGAAAAATTGGATCCTGTTTAATGATAAGTATATCAGACCCTTTCCAGTAATTGGTTTACATGACCCTTTTTAAAAGTTGGTCTACCACTACCAGACCCTTTCCAATAATTTGTTCATCAGACCCTGGCCTTATCATTAATGCAAAGTCTGTCTTTCGGACCCTCAGTATAAAGGACCCTCACAGCGTAGGAAATAACCCAGGGTGACGGGCGATTTAGCCCTTGGAAAAGCCCAAATCACCCCCTAAAATCCCCAAAACCCAAATCTTTGGGGCGACCATTTCCTTCAGAATCACCCTCATATTCGCTACAAAAAAAATCACATTTGTTTTTTTATCATGGCATTTAAACAAAAATGAATTAAATGGTTGCTTTTATAGATGAAACACCGGATAAAACATTGACAATCTTTCATTGCATTCATCAAATTCTGATGTGCAATGAAAAGTAGCCCCAGTGGTAACAAAATAGCCCCAAGGCTCTTCTAAAAATCGCCTTTAAAAATAAAAATGAAATCCTACTGTGGACCCCCGGTCCATTGGGTTTCCCCCAAAGTGGCAGCCACCCAGTCTGATAATCTGGTGGAGTAAGGATGCCACTGCCATGGCATAATTATGTCAGTCCACTGTCTGTCCACTATCTATCCACTGTCAATTCACAATTTGTGAGTTCTTTTTAGGACATATTTATGTAAGGAAAGCCTACACGTACCATGTAGACTACCCACATGTGAGAGATGACAGGTGTTTTGCATTTTGTAATGTATAAAAACGGAAGAAAGTCACTCTAATTTTGCTTGTTCATCACCCATGCATGAGTGGTGATTTTATGTGATGAGTGGGGGGGGGGGGGGAGGGGCAGAAACATCCAGGGCAAAATAGCTTTATCCCCACGTGGAAAAAATGTGTCGTAGAAATTGTTGTCATTGATAGAAAGTGGAAAGTGTAAATTTGACCCCCCTCACCCTGCATTAATAAAGTTTAATAGGTTATTTCAGTCACATTAGCCTTTTGAACGGTTTTGCAGTACAAAGTCTATCAAAAATGCTTTACAAAATTTGAAAATAATATTTAGCTTCAAAAATTGATGGGGGTGGATGATCCCCCAGAAAAAAGTCTAAGGGGGGACACATCCCCCCCCCTGTCCCCTGGGATCACCACCTATGCACCCATGACATCATTACCTTCTACAAATTGGCAATGTTTGAAATAATACTTGGGTCCTGGTCCTACACTATAGTTTATTATCTAAAACAATGTAAGTGTGAAACAACAAGGCCTCATAAAAAATACAAATGGCTACAAAGATGTTGAAATTCACATACAGTACAGTACATGTATATTTGTAATTCCAGGGCTCCACACTAACTTTTTTTCGTACTTGCCCTTTGGGCAAGTGAAATTATCATTTTCAGATATTTACTTGCCCGAAAATTTTAACCAATAGGGCCTTTGGACATTGGACATTTGTTATTTTATTTCTGGGATTGTAAATGGTAAGTTTTATGATTTAAAGAGTCATATAATTTAGCACAATGAACAAAATAATGATGAAAGTTAGCATGCATTAACTGAACACGTAATTTTAGACATATTTTGTTTGTTTTTGGTAAGATTTTTGGACATTTGGCCCATTTCAGGATCACAATTTTACTTGCCCAGTCGGGCAAGTAAATTTTAACATTTTCAATTTTTACTTGCCCAACATGATATTTTACTTGCCCCGGGCAAGCGGGCAAGTGCTAGTGTCGAGCCCTGTTGTATGTAATCCCTCTTCTTTTTCGAACATGATGAGCTACACTGTCATACATGTATACTTCATAATTGTGCTAATGAATCATCAGAAGATCTGCAGAAGATCCAACGGGTCCAGAATGCTGCTGCCCGCTTGGTCATGAATGCAAGGAAACATTGTCACATCACACCAATCTTGAAAAGTCTACACTGGCTGCCAGTTGAAAAGCGGAATACAATTAATATAAGATCCTTCTAATCACTTTCCGAGCATTAAACTTCTCTTCCCCACAGTACATCAACTCTCTCCTGAAAATCCACAAACCATTACGTTCGGGCCTGCGTTCGTCCAGTCACCTTTCCTTGGTTGTCCCCAAATCAAATCGAACATGGGGTGATAGATCATTTGCAACAACAGCTCCTCGTCTGTGGAATGAACTTCCCAAATCAATTCAGTTGGCTGAGACCGTCAAAATATTTAAGAATGATCTAAAGACATATCTGATGAAAGACTTATTTTAACTAAGAAGGACACTTACTGTGAGCGCCTTGAGCATCCTATGGATGGACATGTTTGTGCGTTATAAATATCTATATTATTATTATTATTATTATTATTAAGTTATTAACAATATATCACAATAATTGCACTGATGTCGCTGTTAGGATGGCAATCATTTGCACCCTTCTATTTACAACCAAGCAACTTGGAATTTTCTTCCATTTTTTCGTCAGGACAAATTCATAATCTAAAATATCAGTCCACTGTAAAAGTTGGCAGTTGGCAGTTCTATCCAATTCCTTCCTTGCCATAATCCTACACATGTACTGTGGGGCCAGTGTACAGACTAGAGAGTACACTAATGTTACAATTACAAAGGTGGATAAAGGAGTTTCTTTTTTGTCAGGTATATTTAAACTGTTCTAAAAGAAAGAAAAGAAAAAAGAAAGAATTTACAGATATTGACGTGGAGGACATGTCGTGTATTGTCCTGGTTGATAACCGAGCTATTAACGTAGAGTGAATATAAAATTTCAAGATGTATTAAATATGATCCATGTAGGGGTACATTTAAATAAAAATAAGTGAATATTTAGAGCAGTTTTGGCTTGTAGACAGTTCTCTAGCAATATCTTCTTTAAAAAATGAAGAGAAAGTTGTCAAAATTGACTTCTAAATCTTATTTCCCGCTTTTTGCCATATTTACCGGACGGCCTCTTATTTCCCGGACGGTATTTACCGGTAATTACCGCCAGTATTTCCCACCTTTTATATTTCCCGCCCAACCCTGGCCAGGGTTGGCATATTTCCCGGACGTTTGCCTTATTTCCCGGACGGGCGGTAAATACCGGGAAATACCGGTATTTACCGCCTTTTTACCGGGTAATACTGGGAAATATGAAATACGCTATCATACGGGTGGGATGATTACTGGATGATAGTACTAGAATTCAAGATATTACTAGTATGTTCTTTCAGTGGTGTTTTTGGACAAGTTTGTTAATATTGGAGTTGTCAATTAGTTATTTTTGATTATCTATTGTTTTTATGAAACCAGATTTACTTAATGTTAGCTTATCCTAGCTCTGGCTCGCTCTCTACCTGATTAGCCTGCAGTAGTGCCCTCTTCCTTCATAATGATGCCCCCCAGCCAAGTCCTGCCCTTGTCCTGGACAAGACCAGAGGGCGAGATGTCTAAATGCATTTACTGAACAAGTTCAATTTCAAGTATTCAAATTCAAGAAAAACTTCACCTTGGTTTGGGTACTGGACACTGGTTATTAGCAAGGGTTTTTGAAAACCAGCAGAGTATGGATGAGGTGTAGATATGGACAAGGGATGGCCATGGGGATGCAGACATTGGGAATGATTTGTAAGATGTGGACCGAGTCTATGTAGGCATAAGTGGTGGCTACAGTCTGATATACTGAGGGTTCAATACTGTGGATCCGATAGACTGAGGGCCTGATAGACCGATTATCAAAAAGGGTCTGGTGGACCATCTTTCAAAAAATGTCCAATAAACCGATTATCAAAAGGTTCCGATAAACCGGATCCTTTTTGATAATGGGTCTATCGGACCCTCGGTCAATCGGACCCTTTCTGGCGGCCTTTTGCTCTTTGGCAGTAAAATAGGCCTACTGCTGGGGGTACTGCCCCTGGTATCACGGGCCAGAACCCCTAACATCCTGATGGTGGCTTTTATCAAGATTTTGCATGGAACATTTATTTTTCTAAAGCCTTTCAATCAAGAATTGGCTGACTTGACATTCAAATACAGAGTTTGAAGGCTTTGCATAGATTAAATCCGAAATCCCAAGGTAGCCCCTGGACACCATCTGAATCGTGGGCAGAGTTTTAAATGCCCCCAATCATCTGGGCCTGTCCTTGCCCCCCCCCCTATCTTAAACCTGGCATCATCACTTTTTTGGGTGACCATAAGATATTGAAATGAAATAGGTCTACTTTGGCAGTAAAATAGGCCTACTGCTGGGGGTACTGCCCCTGGTATCACGGGCCAGAACCCCTAACATCCTGGTGGTGGCTCTAATCAAGATTTTGCATGGAACATTAATTTTTCTAAAGCCTTTCAATCAAGAATTGGCTAACTTGACATTCAAATACAGAATTTGAAGGCTCTGCATAGATTAAATCCGAAATCCCAAGGTAGGCCCTGGATACCATCTGAATCATGGGCAGAGTTTTAATTGCCCTCAATCATCTGGGCCTGTCCTTGCCCCCCCCCCCTCCCCCCTTTATTAAAACCTGGCATCATTACTTTTTTGGGTGACCATAAGATATTGAAATGAAGTAGGTCTACTTGGAAAAATAAACAAATATAGTTGGTGAATGTCAAGGGCGTCGATCCACTTTT
>JZLH01S0266926.1:31404-46273 GCA_001188425.1 Eucidaris tribuloides
TAATGTAAAACTAATTAGGCTACACTGAAAAACCATCATAGCCAGTCATCCAATGGATGTTGTTTTGATATGCAACAAAATATAACAGAGTCTGACTGACTACTTTCGTTTTTTGGGCCAATCAAAATTCCCTGACTTTTCCCTGATTTGAGGCATTTTTTATCAAATTCCCTGACTTTTCTCTGACTGGAAAAAAGTACACTGGCAGACATAAACTGGCTCATGGCCAATACGTTCACAAAAATCTCAGCTAAAAAAAAAATCAAATACAAAAAAAATGAAGTAGAGGTTGGAAGATTGTTTCACTGTAAAGCCTGTATTGAGAGCCTTCTTTGTACTACCTGGAATTTAACAATGGTCGCTGGGGAAATGCCCAGGCATTTTAGCCTGAAATTTGATTTTTTTTTTCTATAATGTATCCATAACCTTTTGAAATGGAAGATTTTCAAAAAAAAAATCAAATGTTACCAACACAAGTCTTTATGACACATTCAGTTGGTTCAGTGTCTCATCATTTCGAGAAAAATATCACTTGTGGTCAATTCAGTGATGCGTAAATTTGGAATTAAAATGTATGAATATGTTTGTCTGCTCTGTGAAACCGGTGTATCATCAATTGCCCATTGGTTTTATATGTGGACAAGCCAATGCAACGTCAACACACAATCCCAAACCACCCCCCCCCAACAGCCATTTTATTGTTATCTCTCTCTCTTTCTTTTCCTCCTTTATTTTAAACGAAACTTAAGCAATTCGGCTGCGCGCAGCCGATGGGTATTGCCTCCGCACCCCGCTCCAATTCCAAAACTGAATGTAACAGGGCATCGTAACCTTGACGCGTTCAAGCTCTGAAAATGTCATTTATGCCCCATAATACATACTATCACCAAATTACATCATAATCCCGATAAACTGTTCTCAAGTATGTCGCGGTAACGATCCCGAATCAGCAGTATTTTAGAGCCCGGTGACCTTTGAGCCTTTTACTCTTTGAACCCAAAAATCTAATCAGTTCATTGGTGCTCATAATACATACTTCACCCAAGTTACATGAAAATTCAACCGGCCCGTCTCAGTTATCGCGGTACACGAGGCCAAATCAGGAACTATTTAAGGCGCGGTGACCTTTGACCTTGACCTTTCAGCTCCAAAATAATGAGTTTCATTGGTGGGCTCATAGTAACATACTTGGTCTAGATTACATCAAACATCCGACCAGCCGCTCTCCAAGTTATCGGCGGTAGATGAGCCACGAATCAGACATATTTTAGGCCCGGTGACCTTGACCTTTTGACCTTCCAACTCCAAAATCTAGATCAGTTCATTGTGCTCATAAACATTACTTCACCCACGTTACATGAAAATTCAACCGGCCATTTCAAGTTATCGGCGGTACACGAGGCCAAATCAGAACATATTTTAGGCCGGACCTTTTGACCGTTTGACCTTTCAGCTCCAAATAATCTTAATCAGATTCATTGGTGCCTCATAATACACTACTGTCAACCTCAAGTTACATGAAATCCGACAAGTCCACTCTCAAGTATCGCGGTAACGAGCCCGATCAGACATATTTAAGCCGCGGTGACCTTTGACCTTTGACCTTTCAAGCTCAAAATCTAATGAGTTCATTGTGGCTCATAGTACATACTTTGGTCCTAGTTATCATCAAAATCCTGACCAGCCGCTCTCAAGTTATCGGACGGTAAATGAGGAGATCAGACATATTTTAGGCCCGGTGACCTTTGACTTGACCTTTGAGCCCAAAGTCTAATCAGTTCATTGTGCTCATAAATACATCACTGTCACCGCAAGTTACATGACTAATGAACTAGCCACTCTGCAGTTTATCGGCGGTAACGAGCCCGGAATCAGACGTATTAAGGCCCGTGAATTGTTGACTTTGGACCTTCAGGCTCCAAAACTAAATCATGTTCAATTGGTGGCTCATAGTACATAACTTGTCCTAGTACATCAATCCGATGGGGGGTTCAAAGTTATCGCGGTAAACCAGATCCGGATCGAGGAGAGCGGAGCGGAGCGGAGCGGAGCGACGGACGGACGCACGGACGGACGCACGGACGGACAACCCGAAAACATAATGCCTCCGGCAACTTCGTTGCGGAGGCATAAAAAGCGGGCATGACCAAGTTGCCCCCTCTCCCTGAATCCCCCACTTGCAACCAACCTAACAAGAGGTCAAAGGCCATCACGGGATCGAAATCGGACAGAACCACCAGACAACCCTGGAGCACGTGCCTCTCTGGCTTCCCCGGTAACCATGGCAACCATCGATGGGACGAGGCCAGGACCTCGACGACGGGCAGCTTGAGTTGGTACAGCATCTGGAGGATGCAGTAGGCATCTTCCTGGTGGCAGTGGTCCAGACACGTCAAGATGGCCGCCATTCCGATCCAGACGATGGCCGTCAGGTCGTCAGTGCAGCAGGACACGTTGGCTAGATGCACCATGAGAAGCAAAAATAGACATATCATTAAAGGTCAGTGGCGCAACAGGTCCTCCCCCCCCTTCCGAAAAAATATTTAGCGGGAGAATCCACCAAACACCAGGAAAAATGACAGGAAAGATGCACATGTTGGACTTAGCTACCAGGACATTTTTGGCTCTGCTCCCACCCACCCCCCGAATAACAGGCACCTGTTACACCATTGTTGAAGGTGATTAATACCCCCACCCTATCATTACGGACTTGCGTGCCTTTACCATGGCAACGCAGTCTCCTAACACTTTGAAAAGTGTGTCTTGCACATCTTCACCCCAAGACCAATGTGTGTGCCAAAGTGCCAACTAAAATGCTCCAAAAATGAGGGAGTAGTTCCATCTGCAATATTTTCCCCTGATTTATTGCCATGATATGGTGTTACCGTGGCGACACATTTTATGACACATTTAAATGTGTCTTGCACATCTTCACCCGAAGACCACTGGGTGTGCCAAATGTCATGATCCATGCTCCAAACATGAGGGAAGTAGTTTTATCTACAATATTTCCCCCTCATTTATTGACACAATATGCTGTTACCATAGAAACACAGTTTATGACACATTCAAATTGGTCTTGCACATCTTCACCGGAAGACCACTGTGTCTGCTAAATGTCATGAGCAATCCTCCAAAAATTAGGAAGTAGTTTGATCTGCAATATTTCCCCCTTATTTATTACCATAATATGCTGTTACCATAGCAACACAGTTTATGACATATTCAAATTGGTCTTGCACATCTTCACCCCAAGACCAAGGTGTGTGCCAAATTTCCTGGGCAGTGCTGGCATTAGAAAAATTAACAGTCCAGTAATTCTACTAAAAAATGCTTGGAAATATTCCATGCTCATCCCAACATTACCTTGCTCCTGCCTGGCTTGGAAGCTACAGGCAAAGCTGCAGAAGTTCTTTGAAGCAGACTGGTTCCCAGACGCCGATCCCCCGACCATCTCTGCAAACGTCTGCACAATCACTGCATCCCTCCTGAAGGGGAGATTGGATATGCACCAGTCTACAAACAGTTCCCCCAAGCTGTCCATGGTTTGACATTGCTGGAAGAACAAGAAGAGATCATGTGAAGTGTTCACTTTGCAGGAGTTGCTTATCTCTCTTTTTTGTTTTGTTAGAAATTAAATTTCATTTTATTCAACAAATTCACTTTTAAGATATAAAATACATATAACAGAGTTGCCATATATCATCAATGCCTTTCAGTAGTTTCACGACTAAACATGTGTAATCTTGCCATATTTTGAATCAAAATCAATAATTTTAACATATATGAAGTAGAATTACACAAAAACTGACTTGATAAAATCAGTATTTTTCATGCCATCTTTTCGAGTATTCTTTGCCATCCTCAGTAGAAATTACTGAAAATCAGTACCACTTGGCAGCTCTGATACAAATGTGAGATACAATGACCACAACTCTAAATCATGATATAAAGAAAATGCATACTTGTCACTATTTGAGAAATGGAAACAGGGATGGCCCTGGTTATGGCCCAATGAAGCGAGGTGATCTGAATCAGGGTTCTACATGTTACGTTTTCTGTACTGACCAACCAAAGAACTGGGGTGATTTGAGGGCTTCAATTTACATGTTGCAATTCAATTGCAACTAAGTAGACTATTTTGTAGACAAAAGTGTTGAGTTTGTTCATTTGTTCGTTGTTTGTTTGTTTGTTTGTTTGTTTGTTTGTTTGTTGTTGTTGTTTTTTTTTGGGGGGGTACTTGTGTTTTCTTGAAAGTGGATTGATGAAGCCAAAATGGGAATATCTCTATTTGGTGTTGTTTTATAGGCAAAGTCCCTATAAAATTGGGACAATTGACAGATATTATTTTGCTACAAAGTTCATGAAATGGTTGATTTGATGGGTTCACAGTTCTCCTTCTTCTTCTTCCAATCCAGTACGTCCCTCTCATAAGAGTATTGTCGTACTAAGTGCTGAAGGGTGCAATTTCAGTAACACGTAAGTGATGAGTGCAGTAGACTACAGACTATTACCTATAACTACGGTGCAAGTAAAAAAGTACAAACTTCTTGTGCTAACGGAGGGTAAGTGGTGTCAAGCGGCTTCGGAAGATGTCAAGAGACGGAGCTGACACCACTTCTGTCGGGAGGACATTCCATATGGGCACCACACTGGGGAAGAAGCTGTGTTGAAAGGCAAGAATTCTGCAGTGTTGTTAACAGTGGTTGTGTTGTGATCACCTTTGAAACCTGTTATTTGGGAAATGACTGAATCCTTGTTTCCAAAGTCGCAAATCTGCACCAAATAATACACATAACGGCCATAGAGGTTTCAATCCTCAGGCACGTTAAGAGTTAAAACTACTTCTATGATTTGAACTCACCTCTACAATTCTGACAGCTTGTTCGATGTTTGACGGTAACAAATGACCCATGTCTGAAGGTGTGTTCCCTGGGGAGCCAGAAGGGCTCAAAGACCTGCAGGAACAAACACCAACTGGAGTCAATACCAACAACTCATTCATCATCACAACTTACTCAGATCATCAATTCCCGGGGAAAATATACATACCACATGGCTTTTTATTTTGTTAAAGTACCAGGTAAGATTGTTAGAGCCCAACATGTGAAAGTGTTATATCATGAACTATGATAGTGGCAAACAAGTGCATATGCCTTTTTCAAAAGAACAGCCAATGCAAAATAATCCAGTGCAGTATGAAGATACCTAATTTTGCAGAAGAGCATTACTGTTATGTTTTTATTGAAATATTTGTACATATTTATAGTTTGCTTTATTCAAGAAGTTACAAAATTCTGATTGGAAAGATATTTTCACACATATTGATGTACATGTACACATCTAAGTTACATTTTATACCCAAGGTACCTTTTCTTGTTTGCACTTATTGAACAATAAAGCCCTTCTCACCAGGTACCCATATATAGTATACAAGATTAACTTGTGTGCTAATGGGTGAAAAACTCCTTTCTGTCGTGCATTTCAAATAAACAAATTAAAAGCAGAAAAAACTGACTGTTCACTTAAAAGTAGGACTGACAGGGCATTATCGCCCACCGAACTGCCCATGACGCTCAATTTTGGCATCAGGCGTGGAAAAATACAAATTTAATGTAAATTTTTTGTAGATGTTAAGTCTTTGTTGTGTTTAAATCCCTTGTATCAGCCAGTCGAGCAGGTAACTTTTTCAAAGTTACCTGCTCGATAGCTTAGTGCAAATAAATGCCAAGATCCAGTCCTGCAATGCCGCAAGTTTCTATGGTAAAAGCACATGCACACATGCATACAAGGTAATGTGCACTACCATGGAGCAAGACAATTATTGTAATTGTATCTCATCTAGTTCAACACAGGCAGATTGGGGTACGATGACATGAGTTGATATTGGTGGGTTGAGTTCTAAAACAAGCCACGGGGGACATGATGCTCACCCAAGGTCACACAGCCTCTACATGGTGCCCATAGAGTGTGTCATCAATTGTACATATAATTTTAACCCTTGGAGGCCAATACCTAGGCACCAATGGGGCCAAATGAACCATTTGAAAAATTTTGCATTCCTCTCCCATACTGACGATTCTGTAAAAGACAGTTAGTCTTTGCCCCTGGACCCCCAGGAGGCCAGGTTTCCCATTTGATAACCCTTGAATACCCACCCATAAGGATTATTCCTGCCCAATTTCAGGTAAATCCAATTATGAATTTTAAAGAAGATGAAAATGTGAAAATTTTATGCACAACATACAACAGACAAAAAGTGATCGCAATAATAACTCACTTGAGCTAATAAAACATACATTTTCCCCATTTTTGTGGATCTAGATATCATACCGAGAATTCCGCCTCATCTCTCCATCACATCTTGGCAGGTTTTGACAAACACCAGTCTCCGAGTTCATCTGCGATGGCAAGTTACCGTTCTCATCGCTGTGATGAGAGGCCGATGGCTGCACCTCTGGTATGCTGCCCTGACCAAACAGGATTTTATCAGATGTTGACCCATCACAAAGACTCACGTCATGTTGGACCACAGGTATACTGCTGGTCAAAAGTACACCATCCTGGAAATTTAACAATGATAATCATTCAAGTATGTCACAGCAATTTCATTTACAACAATTTCAAATGAATGAAATAATGACCTAAAAATAACTATTTACAGTTTGTCCCAACAACTCAATTATTTTTTCCCAACTTCAGAAAGAAGTGATATAAGTTATGTGATGATAGGCCCACGGTTGACTATTTGTATCCAGCTTGCATGTTGAAATGGTTTTATTCTAGCTACTTTACCTTTTTTTTAATTGATATGCATCCGTTCCCCTACAAGTTTCGGATATGATATATTATACCCCAGCCTGAATATGTTAGACTTTAAACATAGTATGCTTCTACAAGGTTGATTTCAATATTATACTTCCTTCATGATGAATTCAATTTATACTATTTTGAAAATAAATAAGAGTAGTGCACAAGGAATGTTCATACATCATTATGACCAGAACTCTCACCACAATCTGGGCGGAACCTCTAGGAGTTCTGAACAGTCCCAGCTGTCTAGACTAAAGCTTCCATTCCTCCGCGATACGAAAAAATCATGGAAATGGGAAATTGGGAAATCATGTAATGCTGAAGTAATAATCTTAAAATTGGTAGTAAAGTACAAAATCAATAAATATTAAAATGCCTTACATCGTTCTACCATAACCAAGAATGAGAGTAACTTTAATCACCCTAGCCAACTCCTTTGCGGGCCCCTCTGCTGACCGTCTTTCTCACTACCATGACTACAGATTTCACTGAGGTGGAGATGTAATCATGAGAGTATTAGATAATACATGTATAAAATGGTGTTTATATATATGATTTTGAGTAATATGGAAAATCATGGAAAACAGAAAATTTGACAAACCGAATTTTCATTTTGTAAAATGGAGAAATGGCAGCTTTAGTGTAGACCTTGCACAATCTTGTGTATGCCACATCCCGGCGGCAATTAATAATGTCAATGCCATTTGTTCTGTTTCCTGCAATTGGAGTTAATCACCTTATTTTTGGGCCAGATGTTTTGTCCGAGAATCCCAGTCCCATCAGAAGGCCAGAATTTTTGTTGGCAGCAACACTCTTTCATAGGTCGATTCTGATTCAAGTTGGTTTGCTCCTGGTACAGTAACAGGTTAGTGGGTGGGATGGTCATTGGATGACTTAGGGCATTTGTGCCCTGGTTTGGCACAAACACTGCCCGACTCTTCCTCCGCCTTGTTCGAGAAAGCCCTTTCCGTACATCAGGTGTAACGCTCACGACCCCAGACATACTTGTCCTGATATCTGGTAGACCAGTCCACAGTTCAGGTAGTCCTAATGCAATTCTGGAGAGACCAATTATAGATCTGGGTAGACCAGTTACAGATCCAGGATGCCCAATTACAGAGCCGGACAGACTAGTTGCAGATCCCAGCAGACCAGTTGCAGATCCAAGTAGATCAGTTACAGTCCCCGGCAGATCAGTTGCAGATCCAGGCAGACCAGTTACAGATCCAGGCAGACCAATTACAGAGCCGGACAGTCCAGTTGCAGATCCAAACAGACCAGGTACAGATCTAGGCAGAGCAGTTACAGTTCCCAGCAGACCAGTCGAACATCCAGGCAGACCAGTTGTAGATCCAGGAAGACCAGCTACAGATCCTGGCAGAGCAGTTGCAGATCCAGGCAGACCAGCTACAGATCCGTGCAGAGCAGTTGAAGATCCATTCAGACCAGTTACAGTTTCCAGCATACCAGTTGCACATCCAGGCAGACCAGTTGAAGAGCCATTCAGACCAATTACAGATCTGGGCAGACCAGTTGCAGATTCAGGCAGATCAGCTACAGATCCAGGCAGAGCAGTTGCAGATCCGGGCAGAGCAGTTGGACATCCAGGCAGACCAGTTTCAGATCCAGGAAGACCAGCTACTGATCCAGGTAGAGCAGTTGCAGATCCAGGTAGACTAGTTGCAGAACCAGAAAGACCAGTTAAAGATCTGGGTATGCCATTTACAGATCCATGCAGACCAGTAACAGATCCAGGCAGACGAGATCTCAGACAGCTCCCCCCGCCCTGATTCCATTCACCGACTACTGGCTGGATGCAGTAGATCCTAGGCTGACCACACTTAGCCCTCTGGCTCATCAGCCATGTCTCTTCGGGAATAAACCACACTTCCTGCTGCTCCTCCCCTTTCACCTGACTCAGAGACCAGTTCCCCTTGGAATTCTTCCACAGGATCTTCGGGACACACCACACACGATCTTGGCTGTCCCACTGGCCCAAAGGAATCAGACACACAGCATAGGAATCTTTCCAGGAGCAACAGGTGGGAAGCCACACTTCCACGGCGTCGGCCGGAGTTTGTTGGTTCCAGGGGACGGGTTCGTTGTTGGCCTGGGATGGCGGTAGCAGTACGACGGGTTCTCTTGCCACTGACAAGTTCTGATTGATATCCTTCACTGTATGCAACATCGTAGTCACCTACAAATAGGGAGAAAGTGCATAAAATGTGAATGTAACTAGATCAATTCAACTGTCAATTAGCAGCCAGCAATTCGTTGCTTCCCCAGCAGAAGGGGCTTAGCACATGTTCCCGGCAGAAGGGCCTAAACACCAAATTGTCTCTACCTTGAAAACCACTGGCTCTTTTCACATGAAGTCAAAGAAGTATGATATTTTAAGATCCATCTGTCAGTCTGTTAATTGCAAATATCAAATAAGGCAATATTTCTGAAATTACAGAAAATTTACTGTGAAGACCCTTCTGTCGGGAACATATGCGAGGCGCTTCTGCCGGGCAACCAACGAATTAATACCCACTACAGTGCAGTTCATTAAATTGTACTTATCTCATTATAGACATACCTGATTTAACTTCTGACCTTTGACCTTCAAGTCCACAAAGTTATTAAATTCACATTATGGGCTCAAATTAGGAACGTTAATACATGAAATGCGCCCACTTACTAAACTTATGTTTGATCTTTGACCTCTATTAATTTGCAGAAACTATATTATGTCTGCAATATGCCAATAAATATAAAGTTCACTAGCCCTTGACCTTTGACCTTTAACCTTGCTGACTTGGCAGAAAGGTTCTGTTGCCCATTACTAACCAACCTACCAAAACACACCATTGAACCCCCTGGCCATGGTTATCCCTGGAATATACCAATTTATGCAAAGTTAAAGCGCAAGTTTAGTTTTGGTGATTTTTTTTTATTTGAAAGCTTTATGGCCAAAGGTCATATCACACCAACAACAGATTCTGAATGTCTTTCTATTTTTTTTTTAAATTAATTAATGAAAAATCTCGGGGGTCCCCCCCCCCTAAAAAAACACAAAAAAATAAAGACACTCAGAATCTATTATTGCAGGGTTATGACTTAGGGGCATAAAGCTTCCAAATAAAAAATTCCCCCAAACTAAACTTGGTCTTTAAATAGATTAGAGCAACTTATTTTGTTTACACTACATAGATTGAAGCACCTTCCTTGAATGGATTTGGAGTGTTTTGTAAGTGGCTGACTAGACTTGGCATTCCTAAGCACTCTCTCACTGGTAAGCTAAGTAGCATTTAAAGAATGGGTTATTGATTTGCACGTCAAAAAACATCTATATGAATCAAATCAGCTGAAATCATATCCAATGTGAAGATTAATATAAATAAACACCTCTCATAGAGACTTGCGGTAAAATATTGAGTTTTGGTTAAAATATGGACGGTTAAACTTCACCCTTTTTCCATTTGCTCAGGAGCAAATTTTAAAAAATCCGCGACGTCAAACGTGCACGTGCCGTTCCAAAATGGTCCGATCAGCCGTTAGCCAAAGGTCGCGCAGGGGATATCCGATTGACCAATCAGAGCGCTCTGCTCATCTTGCTACGGTGCACAGTAACCGCGATTCGTATTTTGAGCAAAATTGAAACTCACAGAAAGAATAACATTCTGGTAACATGTCGTTGTTAGTTTTTCTCATAAAACAACAAATTCATGACGTATGGATCTCAAACTTTCAACACACCATTTGTAAGTACTAAACTACCGTTTGGTATTGATAATGAAGGGAAGTAATGGACTTGCAAATCCCTAACCCAATCTTTAATGTTTCTGTTTTGCATGGCCAGTTTGTGTGTCATAATTGAGCTGTGGCCGTGGTCATACTTGCTCGTTCCTTGTTTTTGTTCTTAGTCACTATGGAAAAGACCCTACAACATGAATCACTATATGTGGGACTATTATACGCGGATACCTTCAGACATTAGAATTTGGTACCTGTTCTGCATTCGGTAAGTGTCTTTAATCTGTGCAATCTTGTGCCATTCCCGGTCAATACGACTATCCTTGTCAAACTGTATGTCATTTCTTGCTCATATTAACAATGATATGCCAGAAACCAGCGATAAACCGGGCGATGAATGCGTTACCGAATCACATCACAAGTACAATAAAACAAAACGATGACTTGCTATACACATAGAAAGACATGGCTATAAACCATTTTTTTTCCTAGTGTGAATCAGCAAACTGTACTGTTTTCTGTGGGGAGATCAGTGGCACAGCTGACCTCTACACTGCGGAGTGTATGCTGTGTGAATCGCAAATGAATCCTGAGCCAACGGCAGGATTGACCAATAAGCGTGAGGATGCCTGCTCTCATTGGAGCCGTAGCACGTAGCATAGCATGAAAAGAAAAATATGCCGGGTCAAGTCAATAATATAACACGACTAATATGATTGCGCCCTCTTTCGGTTTAGTTTGCGATATTTTTTTCATTCTCTAGACGGGTACAGTGGCGATTTTTCCCACGGATAAATTTTTTTCTCACATGAAATTTCAGAAATCGGGACGTCCCCGATAAAATCGGGACAGTTGACAGGTCTGCAAAGTTCATTGACCTTTGACCCTTGACCCTGACCCCTGTGACTCTACCAAAATATTCCTGTTTTGGGTTTGAGCCTAACTAACAAATTACATCAACAGTGAGCACTCCAAAACTGAAGTTATTGGCAGAAAATATCATTTTGGGATAAAGTTCATTGACCTTTGACCCTTGACCCTGACCTTTAACCCCTGTGACTCTACCAAAATATTTGTCTTTTGTTTCTTACCCTAACCACCAAATTATATCAACAGTGAGCACTCCTAACTGGAGTTATAGGCAGAAAATTGCATTTTAGGACAAAGTTCATTGACCTTTGACCCTTGACAGATTTGTCCCAAAATCTAATCAATTCATCCTTGCCTAGTGGTTCATTCTTGGTTCAAGTATCATTAAAATCTCTCCAGCGGTACTTCAGTAATCTTGTTCACAAGAAAGTGTGGACGCACGGACAACCCGCAAAACGTAATGCCTCCAGCTCCCTTACGGGGCGGAGGCATAAAAACCGAAAGACATTCAGAATCTGTTATTGGTGTGATATGATCTTTGGGCATAAAGCTTTCAAATAAAAAAAAAATTGCCAAAACTAAACTTGTGCTTTAATCAACCTATGACCATTGACCTTTGGCAAATTTCGTCCAAAATCTAATCAGTTCAGACACCTCATATTGCATGCCTGGGCCAAGTACGATCAAAATCCACCCCAGCATTCAGGCAATGACAATGTATACCTCCTGACGACTTTAACTAATAATGTGTCACTGGCGCACAATTTTGCACTACAAATTGTACCCCTTGAATAAATAATGGTAATAATATAAAAAGTATGACAGTAATACAATTTGTTTTCATTTTTATAAAGCAGAGGGACATCTCTCATTCCTGTGAATGAGAGATTTTATCACAGACTTGAAATGGGAAATGGGAAAAACATGTACATTTTCTATGTATTTGTGGATATCTATTGTTGCAAATTATACAACTTCACAACATTCAATTTAACTTCAGAAATCTTAATATCAGATAAAAATTAGTGTTACAAAGAGTATACTTTTATTGACAACTTTTTCTCAACAGTCAACAAATATACATTTGTAAAAAGTTATACCTGTTCAAAGTTGACACTGCACTCCAAATGTTGTTTGACGTGGCATTGTTCAAAAAGGCTTGACACAGTTAAAGCTAAATGATATGATTGGGGTGGTCCTCAATTAGAGGTAAAACTACTATAGAATCAAGTAAACTGTGCAAGGATTCTACTGTGAAAATTTAGTAGTCAAAAGTTGACTCATTCTAAAATAACTTCCATCAGTATGCCTTGTGACAGACAAGTCTGTTGTGTAGCTCTCTATGGGGTATGTTTCTATCGAGGCTCAAGAGAAACAAAATACTAGTATGTTCATGCTTGATTTGGCTTAAGTAAACATATTCAAGATAAATCCTTCCAGCCAGGGGATACACTCCAGCTGGTGTATCCATTGATATATCTTTCAACCAGTTTTGGTTTCAAGCGGCATGTATTGTTATGTGCGCTCCCAATCATTTCAGATCTGCCCTTTGGACAGTCAACTGGCCAGTAGTGACAGAAACCACTATTGAATACACGAGGTGGTTCACAAACCGAGCGAGTCTCGCCTGATTGTCGCGATCAATAAAGACATGCAGATATGAACCTTTTGACCCCTAGATGACCTTTGACCTCTGGTCCATCCTGCATCACAGAACATGAGTAATTTTCCACCTGATTGTTTGTATGCCCAGTTTGGAACAAAATTGATGCAAGAAAACATTATTTTAACTTTTGACCCTAGATGACCTTTGACCTCGCATTCCTCATCAACGAACACGAATGCGGTATCACGCCGCAACG
Organism: Eucidaris tribuloides; assembly: GCA_001188425.1. Classification (NCBI taxonomy): domain Eukaryota; kingdom Metazoa; phylum Echinodermata; class Echinoidea; order Cidaroida; family Cidaridae; genus Eucidaris; species Eucidaris tribuloides. The sequence goes on from JZLH01S0266926.1 coordinate 44,688, forward strand.
GATCATTGTACTAAGTGTGAATGACAGATTGATGGGTAAAATAAAGAAATGAGAGCATGGCCTCATATCATTTCGACCCTTTTGACGCCCTGGAGACGACCTTTGACCTCATCAATCCTCATCACACAGCGCAGGTGGTATTGGGACGCTAAGGATGCATGGTTGGTGAGCCAAGTGTGAACAACAATTGATGCACACACAAGTTAAATGAGAGCAAGTTAAGATATAGATCTCATATCATTTGACCTTTTGACGCCCCTAGAGTGACCTTGTGACAGGTCATCATCCTCATGGGCACGCACGAGCTGGCCATTGGTGATTAGCCCGAGGATGCCATTTGTACAAGTGTGAACACAAGTGATGCAGAACTAAAAGAAGATGAGAGCATGTTACGCATGGCCTCGATATCACTTGAGCCTTTGGACCCCGTAGAGGACTTTGAGCGCTCGACCATCCTCATCAACACATGTGGTATTACCGCAGGATCAGTTTGTAACATGGGACCGCTACTGGAGAAGATGGACGGGTTAGACGGATGCACGGGAGTACACTTCTTTGATGGTATCACGACCGCCGCTTCGTGATTATGTGCATTTTGAATATACTGACCAGGTGTCTTTTCAAAGAGAGTGATACTTGGTTACATAATGTCGCTACGCACCAGGCAAAGTGAAAATATTTGCTAATAATGTGTTTCACGTTGCGCTGATACCTAATTGCATATTTCTCCTATGGTCCACAAGCACAGATAGAGACAAGTAAAACAGAAACTGCCAAATTTTGTATGACAAATTATCTCGATTTAGTGTGGTGGACAATGGTGGACACACTTGAAATACAGTGATGGTGGTAGGCAAACATTTAATAAACACGTCCTATATCAAAATTACGGCGCCAGAACGAACGGAAACTGCAAAAAATTAGATCACTGCTTGTAAGGTGCACATGATATTTTTTAACTCTTTCTTCTAAAATTCATATCAATTTGAAACGAAAATAGGGCTAACAGTCCCCTGAAATATGTCCAATAACAACATATCAATTTCATTAAACATTTATCATTTATCCTTCTCAAAGAATAGAATTTTACTTTTATCAACAAAACTTGTCATCCAATTTAACGATTAATTTGCGGCGGTCGTCATTAGATTAAAGAGAGAAATATGCATAGAATGTCATTGATGTATCAAAGAAAACATAAAGGCCCATGAATTTATTAAGAGCGATACATGTCCATGTGTAGTAGGGTCCATGTTTGTACCAAGTATGAACACAATTGATGCAGAAATAAAGAAATGAGAGCAAGTTAAACAAGAACTTTAGCATTTTCGTAACAGAATAACAGACCAACAGGAAAAGTGATTACTAGGTCTCTGCCGAACTTCGTTCAGGCGAGACAACAACAACAACAACAACTATAATAATAATAATAATAATAATAATAATAATAATAATAATAATAATAATAATAATGATAATAATAATAATAATAATAATAATAATAATAATAATAATAATAATAATAATAATAATAATAATAATAATAATAATAATAATAATATAATACTACTACTACTACTACTACT